>CM076583.1:1036779184-1037071777 GCA_034641835.2 Pinus albicaulis | reverse complement strand
TAAGAATGAATATGCAAAAAGTGAAATGATCTCTGACGGAGGGCTGTAAGGACCGACTCTAACAGATCACATACCTCTATGTGCTCATGGAGGAAGAGTGCAAGACTTGTCAAAGTAGAGGAGACTCCTGCTTCGGACCCCGGGAAGGCATGTTCAACATCAAGGCTAAGGTTGTAAGTTTCTTCTGTTATTTTAAGATTAATACAATCAAGTTTTGTTTTTCTCAATAAATTGTCCTTCGATTGTTTATTTCAATAAGCCGTCGTTTGATAATTTATTTCATAGATTCCTTGATCACTATGATAGGTATGTTTTATAATTATTTGTTATACAGGTGCTATTTAATATTTTCTTATTTGTGATTGCGGGTCTCGGAAGACAACACTTTGTTGCGATGAAAGATGACACTTTGTTGCGATGGAAGAACCACGGCTGCAAATAAGCATTTGGATCTAAGGTAGGATTTACACCTTCATAGCATTTACTTGTAAAACGAATACATTTAGAGAAAGATAAACTTAGTTGTTCGTTTGTTGCTAGATTTTCTTCTGACACTAGGGAGATCGATTTTGTTTGCAAGATCGATTTATCCGATCAACACCATATGTCTTCCTTTAAGAAATACCTTCAATGTTTTGTGCAATATTTTCAAGCTTATACAATTTTTTATTTAAAATAATTATATATTGGTTGTAATTTATCTTATTGTTGGATCTAGGACCCCGCACCCCAAAGTAAAGACTCCATAGATCAAGGCAAGTAATGCACAACATGAAGTATATTTTTTGTCTTAGGGGCTTTGGGGTGGGTCAAAGCCCCTTAATTATGTAACAGGATGGGAATTTTATGAACGTTGTACTCCGCCCATGGTATTGTAAAAGCTAAAACTATATAAGGAGTCTAGATAGGATAGGCAAGATAGGCTTCTGATTGATGATATGCAATGAATCTGGATGTAAGACTGAGTTAGAGTCTATGGTTTGGGTTAGAGGAAAATGATCTTGTAGCTGTGTGCATGGAGACCTTAGGAAAGACTGCAATTGTGTGCGCAAGGTGGAAAGAGATTGTATGAGATAGATCTGAACGTTAGTGAATGAATCATTGAGAAGTTCTGAATTATATTGATGTGTTTTTCCTTTTCTTACTATTTATGAAGGACTGTGATGATATATCATTTTATTATGTATATGAATAAAGAAATCCATTTTAGGGCTATTTGTTGTGTTTAATGCTTAATTAAGGAATATTGCACAATATTTTAGTGAGTACAATAGTTTATGTTTAACAATGCTGATAATAGTGATAGATATAAAATGCGGAGCTCTAATACGAAGGGAAAGCCCTAAAGCCACTGTCCTCTATCCCTCTAGATGTAGAAACTTGGTTCTAGCATCCCCCTGTATTGCCTCGGGTTAGAAATCGGTTTGTGTAAGCATATTGTTGTCGAAAGGGTCGGTAATAGTGGGTTTTCTTAGACTGTGCAATCATTTTGAACCAGGGTTTAGGCCACATAAAGCCAACAAATGGTTCTGTTTCTGGGACTACGGCTGGAGAAACATGCAGTCAACAAAGTGTACAAGAATAGGAAGAGAACTGGCCAGGAGATTTAATTAATTGTCCAAATAAGAGAATATGATAGGGATCAAGCCATTCTGGATCTAGGATCAGATGCCAATGTTTTTCCAAAACAGACATGGAAGCGGATGGGAAAGTCGAAGTTGATATGGTCACCAATTCAGCTGAGGATGGAAAATCAGCTAAATGTAATTTCTATGGGGCTCTTGCAGGGAATCATTGTAGATATTGATGGTGCAAGTGTGTTGGTCGACTTTGAGGTTATCAAGATTGTTGATGATAGTAATCCTTACCCCGCACTGTTAGGATTTTATTGGAAATATGATATGGATGCTATAATAAACTTGAAGAATAGGAAAATTGTATTGAGAAGGATGGTACCCGAGTTGTTGTGCCCTAAGATCCTTTTGAAGGTGTGCTCTTTACATAGCCTATCCAACATGATTATGGTGATTTTGCGATTGATCAAATTTATCAGCTTACTATGCAGGAAAAATATTGGATAATCATATTGTAGATGAAAGAATATGTTGGGAGCATGATAGTTCATGTGTGTTTGATTCCAATGAAGGGTTTGAGCACTAGTAGAATAGATTGCATGAATTAACTATGAAGCGTTGTAACAGGGTTACACAATATTTGCACTGTGTCAAGTTAGAAGTGCGTGAATTACCCTTTTATGATGGTACGGGTAATGTTGTCTTGTTATTGGATTAATTTGAGTGGAAAGTGATGGAGGAATAAAGGTATGAGGCTCTAAACTTTGCATTAAGGTCCACTCCAACCCGATGGTGGGGTGCGCATAGAGAAGCTCTTGGAGGTTGGCCATAATTTTGCAAACTAATAAGGTTGAGGTTTGATCATGTTGACATAAGAATTTCAGAGAAGTGTGATGGCCAAAAGGATCCATGTGAGCATTTAGCTCGCTGGACCGTGACTTGGGGAGCATAACCTTGACCATAATGGGTGCACATGTTCTTTCATTCTTTGGAGACAATTCCTCATCAATGGTATCTTGAAACAGAATTGCACCAATGGAACGAAGGTTCTTGTTGACATATAGCTTCGCAGATGGATGGGAATGAATTAATGAGGATCTACAAGAAGTGAAGGAAGGTGTATTCAGGATTATTAAGGAACCCAAGACTCTAGTACAACCTAATTGGGCCACGGAATTGACACATGCTCAGGAATGTTATAATTTTACTGCAGAGGAAAGTGAGGAGGATCCACACGATGCTCATATCCCTGAGTCGGAAGGATAGCACATGGTTGTAGGGCCTGAGATATTAATTTTTTATGTAGCACAAATGTTCATAACATGTCAAGTCAACATAGGCTCAAAGGCGAAGCCCAAGTTTTCCAAGATAGGGGACTATTGGGACGATGACAAAGTCAGCAAGGTCATTGAGTTGCTGCATGAATACCATGACTTGTTCCCTATTAAATTCTCTGAATTAAAATGCAATGTGGGTGATCTAGGGGTAATAAACATCAATTTGAAGATGAATTTCCAACCAGCTAAGCAACACCCATATCAGCTGAAGCCAAAGTATAAGGAGAAAGTAACAAAATGAATAGAAAAAATGTTTGACACTAGAATCATTGAACGAATTGAATACTTTGAGTGGTTTAGCGCTATAGTGGTCTAGGAGAAGAAGCCTAAAGGAGAGATAAGGATATGTGTTGATCTTCACAAGCTGAATAATGCATGCATCCATGATCTATTTCCCACGCCATTCACTGATGAAGTTTTAGAGAATGTTGGTGGACATGAATCTTACTCATTTACCAATGGATTTTCCAGGTATCATCATATCATGATTGTGTAGGAGGACAGGAGAAAGACCACATTTACTACTGAGTGGGGGTCCTTTCAGTATAGTGTCATGCCATTTGGGTTGAAAAATGTGTGAGCTATATTCTCCAGGTTTTTTGCTGCATCTTTCAAAGAATATATCCACAAATTCCTAGAAGTATATTTCAATGAGTGGAAAGTATTTGGCCTATTAAAGAATCATGTCACTAGTATTTTCTTGATGTTGGATACCTGCAGGATGTATCAGATCTCCTTAAACCTAAAGAAGTGCACTTTTTTCATACCATATGATATTTTTTGGGGACACTTTGTGTGCAAACAAGGATTGATCGTAGACCCTATGAAGATTGGCGTGATTATAAATTTAGAACCCCGAACAATTGGAAATAAGCTAGGCACGATTCTTGGACATATAGGCTACTACAGGAATTTCATTAACACGTACATGCATATTACTACAACCATGGAGAAGTTATTGAATAAAGATGTCAAGTTCTACTAGGATGATGATTGTCAAAAAAGTCTCGATATACTAAAAGAAAAAATGGTGACTGCACCTATTCTTGTCTTCCCTGATTGGAATAAGGTATTCCATGTACATGAAGATGTGTCCTACATAGCCCTAGGAGCACTGTTAGCACAACCCTGAGAAGGAGATATTAATCAGCCTATAGCCTTTTATAGGAGGAAGTTGTCTAAAGTAGAAAGGAACTACATCCCAACACAGTGCGAAGGGTTGGAAATGGTATATGCATTTCAAAAATATAGGCACTATCTATGGGGGCCGCAATTCAAAATGTTCACAGATCATTATGCCTTAAATTACCTAGTCAAAAAGCTCATGTTGGGGAGGAATATTTTCCGATGGTTACTATTGTTCCAAGAATATGATTTCGAGGTAATTTTCAAGCCAGGTCATTTGAATTTCAGACCATACCATTTGTCTAGGATTGAGACAGGGGAGGAACCAACGAATCTTGAGGAAGGATTACCTGATGCGCAGTTGTTCTCTATCAAGGTTGTATATGAGCATTTCATAGATATCATTCAGTTTCTCTCAATGGGAATAAAACCTCGACAAGACACTACACAATAGAAGAAGGATTTGGTTGTAAGGGTAACATACTTTTGTAATATTCCCAATTAGCCATGTGCTAGTTGGAATATTAATTTTTGTTTTTTCTTCCTTGTTTTATGAATAAGAGGATATGGATATCCATAAATCTCCTTAATATGAATAAAATAAATGCCAATGTAAAAGGTGTAGATCTTGGCAACTTAATTGAGCACCATTAGGTGTGAAAAAGTAATATCCCATAATAGGGAAAATCTACAACAATGGGAATATCTTAAGATATTCCAAAATTGGAGATCCAACAATACATGAACAAAAACTGGAAATAACAGTGAATAAAATCATATCAAAATGTATGGAAACTATGCAGTCATTTTATTATGTAAATAAGCAACAAAAATGTACAATACAACTCAAATGATCAAGACAAACAAGCCTCCCATGAATATATATGCAAAAATTGAATGCTGCTATAATGCAGAGTGCCCATGAACATGTACAACACAGTCATAGGTGGTACACTACTACATGGGAATGTGAAATAACATAGATCTGCATATAGATGGCTCATACAACATTGGGAGTGAAGATCTAAGCTCCCAAACACAATTTCAAGACAATCCTGGAAGGATTAGCTGAAATATGCAAAACTGTAAATCCTGGAGTTGCAGTCTTAAGAGTGAGTAGCAGCATCAACTCAAGAACTGGATGGAGATGGCTGAAGATGATGCATAAGTTGAATGTGTAGATCTCCTCCAATGGATCTTAAAAGTTAAAGGATGATCCTATCACTAACGATCTCACCCTCCAAATAATCCTGCAAAACCTTGCTACAATTTCACACTAAAAATAATGCAGTCTAGGAAAGGGACTACACTGTAGGAGAAAGGAAATATGTTGGCCAAGTGCCAAGATCTTCAATAAGCTCCAGATTCATCCTCACTAGTGTCCCAAAGGAAATAAATCTTTATCCTTTGAAAAACAAGCCCTAGAGGTGGTGTTGTCAACCCTCCACTGCAACACCTTGCAACACAACCCAACTCTCAATAGAAACTGTGTTGTAGTTGAAGGAGGTAGCTTGGCCTCAAGCCTAGATGTGGAGAAATGAAGTGAAAGCTCCTTCAAGTGGCCTCTATTGAAAGGAGAATGAATTCCTAAACAGGAATGCCTGGTGCTAAGCACCACTGCAACTCTGATAAACAGCAAGAGAATGCCAAATAGTCTTTCAGACCATAAAATCCAGAATACATAACATGAATAAGAATGGTTGCCTTGCCCTCCTTTTAAAAAAATGGAAGCCCTCTCACCATGGCTCCCACTCATTAGGGTTTCCTCCACCAAGGACTCTTTCTCCCATTCCTACTGTGCTATATCTTCAAGTTTTCTCCACCTCCTATCCCAACGTTGTTGACTTGGTCAAACTTGACCTTGTCCACATGAAAATGTCCTCTTTCACACTTGAGGGTGTGAAATCCAACTCTTATGAATATCCCTTTTCACACTATGAGGGATTTTATTCATTTTTATGCAATGTATGGGCATCCTTACCCATTTATTTATCTCCTAAGTGACATGATTAAAAATTAATATTCCAATTAGCTTCATGCTAATTTTGGAATATTACAGTCCTCCCCTACCAAATGTTGCTTGTCCTCAAGCAACTCTAAGGATAGAACTAAAGAGCCTCCTCTTCTCCCCCTGTAGCAACCTCATATTGTGAAATCCTCCAAGGATCAAGATGTTGTCTCATCAATATGTCTCCAAGATGTCCCTCCCAAATATGCAAGCTAGCTTTTGGTGTGCATCCCAAATAACTATCATCATGTAAACCATCCATGGAGGCAACAATGAGTTTTCTAAGAGTCTCTTTGAGGCATGGAATCTGAAAGGCATTGGGAACTAGCATTCCCATGTGGATCCTCTATCCTGAAGCTATCAACCATACAAAATGAGTCACCTTCGAGAATGGTAACTCATACAAATTATCCTCCACCTTGAGCTCCTGCAATGTAGGTGGGCTAAAAATCTGATCACGGTAGACAAAATAGCCTACCCCACGCTGTCCTCCTCTCCACTTATGATAAGTGTAGAGTGTTTTTTGATCCTGGGCTACAACAATGTTGCCCTTAAGAGGTAATATGAAGACTAGATCTTCAAGGATCTCTCCTCCAACGTTATGAAGCATGCTAGCCCAACCCATCTCATATATGATGAATAGCACATGATCATCATATAACATACAAATGAGAAGATTAATGAAGGTTCCATATATTTTTGGAAGGTACCAACAGTCTCCCAAGTGGTTACAGTGAAATTTTTCTAACTGCTACTTCTGAAAATGGCATGGCAAGATGTTTCTTGAGAAATAACTAGTTGTACATGTCAACACCTCTACTAGTGAATAGTAAATGGTTTAGTGAATCAACTAAGCATACATAAAAGAATAATGCAACATTTTCCCAAGACTACATAACATATGGATGTCTCCATCACAATAGGTGGTCAAAATATGACCATGGATCCCAAAGAGAAGCTTGCCTTCTCGTGGAGCAATGCACTGAGTAGAAATGGTAAGAGCATTCAAGTACTGTGTTATATAATCCATGTATGTAAAAGAAAATTTCTTACCATGTGCTGGAAGCAAGATGATATATGGATCCATGAATAAGTTCTCCATAGTGGTAGGACATATTCCTATGAAGAGTATTGTACCATGTGTTGCTTGAAGATCCTCCTTCTTATGCTTGGAAATCCAAGTTAAGAAGATCACACCTTTGTAATAGATGTCTTTATCCACTACTCCATCACTCTCATCTCCTCCTTATCCACCAAGTGCATCATATGTGAAGTGATCCTGGGAACACTCCATCAATAAACCCTAGCTCTAAGGTGACAACACTATTGGCCTATGTAAATAGGCTCCTACCATCCCATCACTCCATTCTTTGACATGGCCATTATCAAAGACATCTCCCAAAATGCTTCCATATATAGGAAGCTCCTTCCAAGGTGGAAGTACCTCCTGATCATCTAAGGCTAAGTAGTTTCCCCTTTTCACCATGATAGTGCCATCTCCTACTCCTGCAACATCATGAAAAATGTGAGAGCAAATCTGCCCTTTCTCTCCCAAGGTCCCCCAAAGAAACAAAAGTTTTTGCTGCCTCCTCATACCTCCATCATATAAATCATGTGGTGAAGACATGATGATGATATCATCATAATGCATCCACACTCCTTGCTTCCCATTGATGCAAGTATCCTGCCAAGTTCCTTCCTCCCTCATACCCTTTGAAAGAGGATATGTCTCAATATGGACAAATTTTTTTAAGAGTAGCCAACACAGCCATGCCTCTTGCTGCCCGGTGTCATAAATTTGCAAGTAGCTTACCAGCTTCTTGCTTTCCATCCACCCCCATTCATCCCAATGTGGGTGTCTCCTATCATGATCCACCTTGGTACACTTCCAATGAAGACTACCATCCTCCCAAATCATATTTCTGTCTTTGCATTTCATGGGATATTGAAATGCAATCTCCTCAATGACCAAGTTGATCCCATAGGGATCCAAATAGGTGGTAGGAAAAAACCTCCCATCATGATGTGTAGGGCTCAAGAAGATCCAACACAAACATGAGAGATGTTATCCATCCTAAGATATCCTCCATCATCTATCTACTCCCTTTTTTTTATGTATATGGGAAGGTCATTGGAATATCCCAACAATAGTTCGGTCCCCAACTCATCACTACTACTAAATGACAGCGTTGTTAATATTTTCAATGATGTACTGCCTCATGCTCCAAATAAGGGATGAACATATGGTTTTGTGTAATTTTATTTGGAACAAGGTTCATCCTCTCCTTCAAGTTTTCAAACCTTAACCTCAAGTGTGGCATACAACTCATCAATGGCATATGAGGATGATGGTTCCTCCATTCCTTGAACAAGTCAAGGTGGCACAACACAGTGAAATTATGTTGCTCTAAATAAGCAGCATCCAATGGTATACTACCCTCCATATAATTTGATGAAACAATAGGAGATTAAAACTTAGGCATACCTTGGTGAAATTTGGAAGAATATTGTATGGCTGCAAGAGTTTATTCCTCTAATGTGTTGGCTCCCCCAACTACTGATGTGAAAGGCCACTCCTCCAATGGTGGTGAGGGCTTCTCCTCCTCTTTTTTCCCTTTTCCAAACTTTCTAATCAACCTTTGAGTAAACTCAGCAAAATTATGTACTCTTGCATGACCCAAATGCTTGAACCACCAAATATTGGCCTCACCCTCAAGGTGCAATGCTGCAATTTCTACAGCCTCTCTCTCTACCACTGGATGTAGTAGGAAGAATGCATCAAGTTCTCTTTCCCAATCCCTTGCTGTAGATGACCCGTCAAAGGTAGACAATAGAAACCTATTTCCCTTGATTGTTCTTGTGCTGCATGGTCTCCTTTCTTCCTCCAATTGAATGGACGGAGGGAAAAATAGAGTCTCCTTGAAGGCTCTAGGTTGATATTTGTACTCAACAAGGTATTCACTTAGGATCTTGTGATCCAAGTGTCCTTCATCTTTCTACAATTTTTCCTCTCTTTCAAAAGGAAAGGGCATAGTCCCAGTGCTTCTTCTTTGCTTGACCTCCTTGTTGAGGTCCTTCTTGCTTCTGAAAAGAGACGAGAGAAGGCTCATTATCTCCAACATTCTGATCTTATTCTTTTCTTCTGATAGCATAATGGATGAAAATCACAGGATGAGCCAATATTATGCTATGATACCACTATAATATCCCATAATAGGGAAAATCTACAACAATGGAAATATCTTAAGATATTCCAAAATTGGAGATCCAGCAATACATGAACACAAACTGGAAATAGAAATGAATAAATCATACCAAAATGTATGGAAACCATGGAGCCATTTTATTATGTAAATCAGCAGCAAACATGTACAATACAACTCAAATGATCAAGGAAAACAAGCCTCCCATGAATATATATGCAAAAATAGAATGTTGCTATATTGCAGAGTACTCATGAACATGTACATCACAATCATAGGTGGTACACTGCTACATGGGAATGTTAAATAACATAGATCTGCATATATATTTCTCATACAACATTGGGAGTGAAGATCTACGCTCCCAAACACAATTTCAAGACAATCCTTGAAGGATTGGCTGAAATATGCAAAATTGCAAATGCCGGAGTTGTAGTCCTAAGACTGAGTAGCAGCTGAAACTCAAGAACTAGATGGATATGGCTGAAGATGATGCATAATCTGAATGTGTAGACCTCCTCCAATAGATATTCCAAGTGAAAGGATGATTCTATCACTGAAGATCTCACCCTCCAAATAATCCTGTAGACCCTTGCTACAATTGCACATTGAAAATAATGTAGTCTAGGAAAGGGACTGCACTGTAGGAGAAAGGAAATATGTTGGCCAAGTGCAAAGATTTGAAATAAGCTCCAAAATCTTCCTCACTAGTTTCAAAAAGGAAAGAAAGCTTTATCCTTTGAAAAACAAGCCTCGGAGGCGGTGTTGTCAACCCTCCACTGCAACACCCTACAACGCAACCCAACTCTCAATAGAAACTGCGTTGTTGCTGAAGGAGGTAACTTGGCCTCAAGCTTGGATGTGGAGAAATGAAGTGCAAGCTCCTTCAAGAGGCCTCTCTTGAAAGGAGAAGGAATTCCTAAACAGGAATGCCTTGTGCTAAGCACCACTGCAACTCTGCTAAACATCAAGAGAATGCCAAATAGTCTTTCAGACCATAAAATCTAGAATACATAACATGAATAACAATGGCTACCTTGCCCTCCTTTTAAAAAAATGGAAGCCCTCCCACCATGGGTCCCACTCATTACGGTTTCCTCCACCAAGTACTCTTCCTCCCATTCATACTGCGATGTCTCTTCAAGTGTTCTCCACCTCCTATTCCAGTACCATTGACTTGGTGAAACTTGACCTTGTCCACATGCAAATGTCCTCTTTCACACTTGAGGGTGTGAGATCCAACTCTTATGAATATCCCTTTTCAAACTATGAGGGATTTTATTCATTTTTCTGCAATGTATGGGCCTCCTTACCCATTTATTTATCTCCTAAGTGACACGAGAAAAAAATAATATTCAAATTAGCTTCATGCTAATTTTGGAATATTACAGAAAAGGGGCTAGAACACATAGACTCGGTTAACTTTGACCAAATCAATAGTGTTGTTACGGAGGAGCGACATTCATTATGGGACAATGCAGTTTTATTTGGAAACTCTTTGCGTGGAAGTAGTGTCTTAAATGAGTGGTGCCTATGGTTAGGAAGCTCATGACTATATAAGGAAGAGGATGGAAACCATATTCAGGTTATGCTATGCTATGTTTATGATATTTTAATATATGGTTTGTTTAGAAATATATCTTTCTTCAGCTATTTAGCTAAGATTAAATTTTTTTTTAGCACAGGGTGTTCCCGAGTGGGAATCTGACTGTAATATTCCCAATTTTTGCAGCTAATGGGAATATTGCATTTTAATTTCAATTTTCTTAACTCATGAATAAAAGTGTAAAGGAGGAACTCTAAAACTCCTAATCAGAAAAATAAATAAATTCCCAATGTGAACATGGAAAAATCTTGGCCATTTCAATAAAATACACTTAGGTGTGAAAAAGAATCAAGAAGGTTGACTAGGTCAATATGACCAAATCAAAGTAGTGTCTAGATGCATTGAACCTCCTTATTGATCAGTACAGTTTTAGATGGAGGCCCTTCATGTGAAAAGGGTTAATTCATTGGAGGTGGTTTAGGGTTTTCCAAACCCTAATGTTATAAAAGAAAGGGGAAGGCCACAAGAAGAGGTTGTTGAAGATAATTTTATTTTGAGATTGCTTGGGCAACTCAAGATCTTTGGTTATTTAGCTAGAGAGAGGAATTTCCTGTTTAGGAATTATTTCTCCTTCATTGAGGAGCTCTTGAAGGATTATGTTCTAAAATGCCTCACATCTAGGCTTGAGGCCAAGCTTCCTCCATCAAGACAAAGTTATTTCTATAGTAGAATAATATTTTGTTTCTGGGTGTTGCAGTGAGGGGTTTTCAACACCACTTCCAGATCTAGTTATGCAGAAAAGGGAGCATTTATTTCTCTGGAAGATTAGCGAGGAAGAATTGAGCTTTAGTTTCAGATCTTGGCATCAGGCCAAAGGACCTTCCCACATCAAATGTGTAGTATACTTTAGAAACTGCGTTATTTTCCAGTGCATTGCTGTAGCAGGGTTTCTACCCTAGTTTGGTGCTTGTTTTCTTGACGAAGGGCTATCCCTTCTTCTAGAAAGTTTTTATTGCAGCCATATTCTATAAGTTTGTACATATAAGCTCATGTAATTAGAGTTTCAGTGATTCTACATTTTCCAGATCCATATTTTGCAGATCTGATACTTATATTTTGTTTTTTCATGAAATTCCCTTGCCGGGTGATCTATTGATGTATAAAAGGAGTTGAATCTACATTTTTCTTCATGATAAGTTATAATAAACTTAATATCTGATGTTTGAGACATATTTTTTCTAATGTCTTCATAAATTACACTATGCATGCTTCAACCATTTTCTGCATACTCAAAGTCATGGGAAATCAACCTTTTTAAGCATATCCGGGGATGGAGGAACTGTTTAACATAGCTAGAATTCTTTTTTTGATCTTAAATTTGGAGAATAGGTCACTCATAACCTAATATAAAATAAAATCCTTAAATTTCCCTTAATTTTACGTAGATTTATGAATACATCTATTTTAGGTTCAAAATCACTGTTTTTCCTCACTTTTTGGATCCTAAATTCAGATCTAAGTTGTTGATGTACTTGGAATCCGTTTCTAAGTGTCTATTAACACATTTTATGCACTTAAAATTCTCTACACTTCCATTAGAGAATTTTACTTTGCTGCAGCCCTTCATAGGGCCTTCTCTTAAAGAAAACTAGGTGTGGGAGATCTGTTTAACCCACCTAGTTTTATTTGTTTCAGTTGAAATATTCGATTAAGTTTTTTTATTGATTGATATAAAGGATCCAAGAGTAATTTTCCTATTCCATTGCATATTTTCCTAAAAATGCACCTTTCAGTGCATGATTTATGAGCAATCTTGAAAAAGGAATATTACAGTGGTATCCGAGCAAGATCTTTAGCTCAGCCTCTGGCTTCAAGCCAAAGTGATGAATCAATGAAGGAGGGATATGTCAAACTATATAGACAGAATCTGTAGATGGCCAAGTAGCCTCTAGATCTCATCCTTTTTTTTCAAAGGTGACATACCCAGTAAATGCCCTTGCAGTCAATCTCTGGAATAGAATTTTGGTATTCCTGAAAAGGGGAACTTTACAGTGAGCCTGTGAGATCAATTTTTTAAATAATTAAAGATAATAATTAGAGATCAGAATGATGGAGAGGATGATATTATTCTCATCAATATTCAAATCTAAGAAGAGCCTCACCAAAGAGGTAAATCATAAGAGAGAAACAAGATGCACCGAGACTCCTAGAGGGTTTCGAGAAGAAGAAAGATGCAGTGATATCTGCATGAGGATTCAATAAGAAGAAGGAAGCCCCAACACTTCCTATTAGCAAATTAGAAGACCAGAGAATCATAGATATCCTCATAGATCCACTATGCCCACTTTCTTTGAAGAAGGTGAGAGATATAGCAATGAAGAAAAGAGATGCAAAGAAACTCCTAAAGGGTTTCAAGATGGAGAGGAAGAACTATACAATTACTATCATCACAAAGAAAAGGAGAATGTCAATCTTGTCACTTTAGGCAAGAGATCTCTATTTTCACCATTTTCTGCTAAGGTTCTTGTATCTAGTGAAGAGGCACTTTCATCTTTGCAAGGTAGTCTTGAGCTCTTAACATATGGAGACCCATGCATGAATCAGGAGATGCAGGAGGAGGAGAAGGATGATACCAGCGCTAGTATGCTTGAAGAAAGGAGGCCATAATTCTTGCCAGCAGTTGGAGACATCACTGATCCGGATGGAGGAACTCTTGTGTTCTATCAAGAGGTTCCCACATATTAGCTGGTCCAAGGTATGCATGAAATTACAGCACATATTGTTTCAATATTAACGCATAGCCAAGGATTAAGTCAAAATGTTGATTTGAAGCAAAGACATGTCACAGTGCAGAGGACCCTTGATCTAATCAAGGATGAGATCGGAAACTATCCCTATTCATCATTGTTGAGCTGCATTCAATCTCTTGGGTTGAGATGTAGGGTCTCAAGAAAGGGGAATAGTACTATCCTATGTTCAATGGTTGATTGTGAGATCAGTGATGGAATTTTCTTTGAGACAGTACATGCATCACATTGCAGATCTGCAGCGCTATCACTTAGTGACTGTGACAAAGAGGCTTCATCTCTCTTGGAGCACTCTAGAGGTAGCTTCAACCTTGGGGCAATGGAGAAGAAGAAGATGAAGAGTAGACATCTTGAGATGAGAAACATTTTCTCCCCTCTAGATGACACTCTCTCAATGAGCATGCTACAGATCAAAGAGAGACTTCTACTTACTACATATTTGAAGCCTCACTGGTTTTGGAAGGCCATAGATGGGAGAGAGGTATCATTAAGAGATATCAACAGAGATGCATTTCAATATTTCATGAGATGCAAGGCTCTTCATTGGTTCAAAGGAGATGGTATTCTACAAAGGGAGGATGCCATGATTATGCAGCACATCACTCATCTTCCATATTGGAGTGAGTGGATGAGGATGATGAGCAAGAGATCACATGATCACTTGCAGGCATATTGTTGGAAATATTTTCATTGATGGCAAAGGATTTGGAAAAGGTCAACAGAAAAGAACAGAGGACGAACAGAAGGAGCAGAGAGAGAATGGGAAGAGTACAAAGGCGCAGCAGAATTTTGGTGAACAACAACACGCATTCAAGAAGGAAGGGATAAATGTAAGGATGAATTAATTGTCATGGGCCGCAGTCAAAAATTGCAGAGGAGAGTTGATTATGGTGTTGGGCAGAGCCGTCTTTACAGTGGAACGAAGTTATTCCCATAAATCTAATTTACGGAGGAGCAGGGTTATTCAAGACAGTCATTTCAGGAATTTAAGCCCTCAACAACCAAGTATGAAGAAATTTATGAAAGTATGTTTAAAAAGTGGAAATAATTGAAATATTTGAATGTGGTAGGACAAGTGGTCCCTACCACTTGAGCGCAAATCGCAAAGCGCAGTTTTGAAGTTTCAAGTGTCTTGTTGATATGGATTATTTGCGATATGCGATCATCGCGCTATCGCAATATCACAATATCACACCATCGCAATATCACATATGTGTTATTTCCGCCATATTTTTCCACCAGTTGTAAGTTGCGATGCGATGTTGCACCATTGCATATCGCACATCACAAATGGCCGACTGCGATGTGGGCCCGGGGTCAAAGATTGAAATCCAGTTTGTTTGAGGAGTGAATTCCGGGTTGAAAGTTCATTGAAATTTGATTAAAAGTAATGTTACGGGGGCAGTATAAAGTTTTAAAATAACAGGAGGGAGTGCCCCCGCAGTTGAACAGGAAATCAAGCATTGTCCATAGATCAACGGTGGAGAATTACTACGGGGGCATTGCATGCCAAGTCAGCATACCCCGTTTGGTGCCTCCACAGGGACCCACAGAGGGGTTATAGTTATAAAATTCGAACATTTTGTTATAAAGTGTGAAGGAAGCCCCCAAATTGAAATAATATTATATGGCGGAGATAAAAGACTACCTTTGGGATGATTCGTGCATGGAAGAACAGAGGTTAGGGTTTTCAAATTGGATTGGCACGATTATTAATACAAAAATGATTGAGATGTATGGTTGTTCTGCTTGCGGAACTCACCACATCAACAAGACACTTGCGTATGGAAAAGAATTGGATATTTTTTATAAAATCCAAAGGGTTAAACTTTGGGTTAAAGGCTGGGTGCACATAGATAATTTGAATCTCCTCGTTTGAATAAAATAAATTAAAAAGAAATCGAAGAGCCCCAGGGATAAACTAAAGGAATACCATTAGAGGTTGAGTGGTTTTAGACTCATGGTATTAAGAAAGGTGAGATCTATATAAAGGAAAAATATCATTATTCGATGGAGGGGTTTTTTGTGCGAGCATTGGTGAAGAAGGAATTCCTCTAAGGAATACCCGTATGGACAGACAACGCGCTTAATTGGTGATTATGAGTCCATGATGCACCCTTTGAGACATTGATCTAAAAGGTGATGAGTCGTGAGAGTATTCAACAGAAGAAACGATGAAAAGCTAGCGGATGTCTACTGAAGAACACATATGGATCTGGTGCATATGATAGTTGGAGTTTCTGAAGGTTAATACACATAGAAGTACACACAGAATGTTGAATGCATAAATTCTCTAAAGTCTGGATCACTGTGGTCTCGCTGTTCTGTTATGTAGAATTAGGAAAAATATGTTTTTTAATTGAATAAATGGTTGCATTGGGTCAAAGGGTTGAAGCCTTCTGTATATAGAAGCTAATGTTATGATCAGAGGGGGTTGTAGCTCCCTTCCAGGAGAGGCTGGTAAACAAGAGAAGGTTGTAGCCTTCTGTAGGTGGGTGCCTGTGTGCTGGTATAAGTCTGCGTCAGCACAGAAATTGAAATATGTTTTCTTTATAATAAAATATTGAAGACAAAAACTTCAGCAATGGTGGTTTTCTCCCAAATTGGGTTTCCACCTTAAATCCTGGTGTTCTTATGTGTTTCTATGTTTGATGGTTTGTACTGTTATTTCTATTCATGTTTATCTGATGAATAAATGATGCAATGATTTAAGTAAAGACGTGATAAGATCTCTGGACATACAAGTAATGTAACATATGGTATTAAGAGAAAGGAAAACCAAAAAAATTATTAGTCAGCTCTAAATACTGATTCACCCCCCCCCCTCTCAGTATTTTTCTTCAACAATTGGTATTCGAGTAGGTCCTTCTGAAAAGCTTAGCCGCTAGAAGGAAGATCAATCAAGATGAGCAATCAAGATGGAACAGCTTCTATCAGGCCTCCACTCTTCAACGGAAACAACTTAATCTTTTGGAAAACAAGGATGAGGTCATATCTTTAGTCTCTGGGAGCAGATGTATGGGCTATTGTTGAAGGAGGATATCGATATCTAGCCACAGTGCCAACAGATCCGATGGAAAGAAAGAATTATGAAACAAATGCAAAGGCAGTCAATGCTCTATTGGGAATTCTAACTGAAGCAGAATTTGTCAAAGTCATGTAGCTGAACACAACAAAGGAAATATGGGACAAAATCATTCTAAGCTATGAAGGTGATGCAAAGGTAAAAAGTGTTAAACTTCAAACTCTTAGAATTCAATATGAGAATCTAAAAATGCTTAATGAAGAAAGCATTGCAAATTTCTTTCTATGTCTTGATGATATTGTAAATCGCATGAGAAATCTGGGAGAAACAATAACTGAATCTACTTTGGTTGAGAAAATCTTAAGATCTCTAACAGCAAAATTTGAGTCAAAAGTTTCAGCTCTTGAAGAAAAGCAGGATCTTCAAAATCTTACTGTGGTACAACTTCATGGCATGCTAACTGCATATGAAATGAGAAGAGGAGGACCATCTGAAGTCAAAGAAGCAGTCTTTAGAAATTCTACAAAAGGGAAGGAAGTAAAAATAATAGAAGGATCAGGATATATCCCAGAAGAAGATGAGATAAACTTCGTAAAGAAACTTCAACTTGGCATAGGACGGTTCAGAGGTAAGCTTCCTTTCAAATGTTTTGATTGTTGAAGAGTTGTTCATTATGCTGCTAAGTGTCCTTATAAAGAAACACATAGAAAGGGGAAGGAAGCCGCAAAAAGGAATAAGAATCAGTTTAGCACTAGAAAGAGTTACTATACTCATGAAGATAGTGATGGGCTATCAGATAGTGAGGAAGAATGTGAACAAGAACTTAGACTCCTCATGGCATTTGAAAAATAATCTAAAGAAGAAAAGGATACTTTTGTGGATGCTCTAGAAGACAGTGATTTTCTTGATGAAAAAAATAAACTCAAAATTTTCCTAGAAGAGCGTAAAATAATCATAGAAACTCTCAAAAAATAGCTTGAAGATAAAGAGAAACACAATGAGAATTTAGAATGTGAAGTTGTGAATCTAAGAAAAGAACTTGAGAAAGTAAAAACTCTGAATCTTAGATTTTCTAAAGGGTCTGAAACCTTAGATGAGATTATCAAGGTACAACGTTCTCCTCTTATAAAGACAGGTCTTGGATATATCGGAGAATCTTCTCAGGCTTCAGCACCAAATTATCTAAAAGAAGCTACAGCTGGTTTACAACATGTTGTCACTAAGCAAGGGAATAAAGAATCCTTACAGGTAAAGCATGATCATTTCAATTCAAGGAACACTAATAGGAATGTCTTTCAAAGAAACACCAATCAACAAGTAAATTCATATAGAAGATTTTATGATCGCAGAAATTTCTTCTTCAATGGACAATGTTTCTCATGTCACAATTTTGGTCATAAAGTTGTTCAATGTGTAGCATATAAAACTATTATGACAAGAGAAGAAAGAAAGAAAAGGATTGATATTGAAGCAAAGAAGAATACTTATAAAAAAATTTCTCCTCTTCAAAATGAAGTTGAATGCACTTACTGCAATAACTTTGGCCATAAAGAATCTGAATGTAGGAGAAAAGTTCAGCCAAAAGAATAAGTTTCTTCAAGCTCCAAAGTATGGAAAAAGAAGGGAGTACAGGTTGAAAATTGTGGCATAGCATTATTTGCAGAAGATGAAGAAAACCAATGGTACATTGATAGTGGATGCTCAAGACATATGACAGGTGATAAAGACAAACTTCTTGCATACAATGCTCTAGAAAAAGAGAAGAATGTTACTTTTGGAAATGATACTATTGTGGTCATTAAAGGAAAAGGGTCTGTTTTCCTAAAGGATAAGGTGAAAGCTAATGAAGTCATGTATGTGGATGGATTAAAACATAACTTGTTAAGTGTAAGTCAAATGTGTGATCAAGGAACTGAAGTTGTCTTTAGTTCAAAAGAATGTGTGGTACATGATCTTGATACAGGTAAAGCAACTATAAAAGGAAAAAGAACTCCAAACAACCTGTATATATTGAAGAACCCCAAAGAACAATGTTATTTGAGTAAATCTTCAGAAAATTGGCTATGGCATAGAAGGTTGGGGCATCTGAGCTTCTCTCAAATCAAAAAATCAAGTAGACTTAAAGCTATTCGTGATCTTCCCAATATTACTCTACCTGAAAATATCATATGCAAATCTTGCCAATTCGGTAAGCAAACCAGGGTACAATTTAATGCCAAGGAAGGATCATCAAGTAAGCCTCTTGAACTCATTCATACTGACATATGTGGACCTATGAGGAAAAATTCACCCTGTGGTGAAGAATATTATATCTTATTCATTGATGATTTCTCTAGAATGTGTTGGATTGGACTGCTTAAACACAAAGATGAAGCATTTGAGAAATTTCAGATCTTCAAAGCACTAGTTGAGAATGAATTAGAATTAAAAATCAAGTGTCTCAGATCTGATCGAGGAGAAGAATATACATCCAAAGAATTTCTTGAATTCTGTGAAAAAAATGGCATAAAAAGACAGTTCTCTGTAGCTAGCACTCCACAACAGAATGGTGTTGCAGAAAGAATGAATAGAACAATTCAACAAATGGCTAGAGCTATGCTTGATGATTCCAGAACACCTGACACGTTTTGGGGAGAAGCAGCACATACAGCAGCAAACATTCTCAACAAAGCACATGTTCGTGTAAATAGTGATAAAACTCCATATGAACTCTGGTATGGTAATCCTCCCACTATAAAGCATTTTAGAATTTTTGGGAGAAAATGCTTTATCAAGAATAATGATGAAAAACTTGGCAAGTTTGAACCCAGAGCAGATGAGGGAATATTTCTTGGTTAATCCTCTAGGAGTAAGGCATATAAATGTTACAATAAAAGACTTCGAAATATTGTTGAATGTATTGATGTTGTTATTGATGAGTCTCCTGCAGCCCCGAAAGAAGAAAAGCAAAAAATAGATGAAGATGATGAGGACACATATTCTCCTACATCAAAAAATAATGATACAAACAGTTCACCTAGTGAAGAATCTAAAGAGGAGTTATCTGAAAAGGCTCCATCTAGATATGTTCAAAAGAATCATCCAAAATCTCAAATTTTGGGAGAAAAGGAATCAGGTGTACAAACAAGAAGGACTCTTGTGGGATCTTCTAGTAATCTGGAATTTCTGTCCACTATTGAACCTCACAGTGTCAGTCAAGCTAGCAAAGATGAATGTTGGATTCAAGCCATGAATGAAGAGCTTGATAAAATTGAAAAGAATCACACTTGGGAATTAGTACCAAGGCCTCATCAAAAAAATGTCATTGGAACGAAATGGATATTCAAAAACAAGTTAAATGAGAATGGGGATGTTATAAGAAATAAATCTAGACTTGTGTGCAAAGGGTATGCTCAACAAGAAGGTATAGACTTTGAAGAAACCTTTGCTCCTGTAGCCAGACTTGAAGCCATAAGAATGTTTCTTGCCTTTTCAAGCTTCCAACAAATCAAAGTTTATCAAATGGATGTTAAATCTGCTTTTCTCAATGGTGATCTAGAAGAAGAAGTTTATATAGAACAACTAGAAGGATTCATTTTGGGAAATGATGAAAAAATTGTTTGTAGACTTAAAAAGGTTCTATATGGTCTCAAACAAGCTCCAAGGGCTTGGTACTATCGTCTTGACAAATATCTTCATCAACAAGGATTTTCAAAAGGGTCTGTTGATAGCAACTTGTACACAAAAACTGAAAATGACAAACTTTTGATTGTAGCTGTATATGTTGATGATATCATTTTTGGAAGTAATAAAGACTCTATGAGTCAGAAATTTGCTTCTAATATGCAGCAAGAATTTGAAATGTCTTTGCTTGGGGAACTAAAATTCTTTCTTGGTCTGCAAGTGCAACAAGCAACATATGGCATATTCATATCACAAGCAAAATACCTCAAGCAAATTCTGAAGAAGTATGGCATGGAAGATTGCGAACCTGTAAGTACACCAATGATAACTGGATGTAATCTCAGTTCTAATGATGATTCCCCCATAGTAAATCAACCTGAATACAGATCTATGATAGGAAGTGTAATTTATCTCACTGGGACAAGACCAGACATCATGCATGCAGTTGGGATTGTTGGATGATTCCAAGCCAATCCAAAAGAGTCTCTTCTTCAGGCTGTGAAAAGAATATTCAAATATCTACAGGGAACTCAAGACTTTGGACTATGGTATCCAAAGAATGCTGATCTTACTCTTCATGCATACACTGATGCAGATTGGGCTGGAAGTCTTGATGATCAAAAAATCACTAGTGGTGGTGCATTCTATATGGGGCCCCGGTTAGTATCTTGGTTTAGCAAGAAGCATAGCTCCATTGCCTTATCTATAGCAGAAGCAGAATATGTGGCTGCAGCATCATGTTGCACTCAACTTCTAGGGATGATGAAAACTCTACAAGACTTTCAAATCAAGTGCTCACCTCCTATCTCCATTATGTGTGATAATAAAAGTGCCATTAGTATCTCAAAGAATCTTGTTATGCATTCCAAGACCAAGCACATTCCCATTAAATATCACTTCTTACGAGAACAATTGCTTGAGAAAAAGGTGAAATTGGAGTATGTTTCCTCCAAAGAACAAGTTGCTGATATATTTACCAAACCTCTACCCAGGGAAGTGTTCGAATATCTCAGACAGAAACTGGGAGTAGTCTCTTCCATTCAGAAGATAAGATCTACTTAAAATTCAGAAGATTAAATTGGGTACGCTCCTATTGAAGGTGTTCAGGATGCACAAGTTAAGGGGGAGCAGTTGTCATATGGACAGGATGCAATCTGTCATATTATGTTTAACAATGCAGCATGATCTCAGGGGGAGCATGGTGGTACAAAATATCTTGATCAACCCTTTGCCATTGATGTCAAAGGGGGAGGACACGCAAATATAGGAAGAGTATTGCCATCAATGCCAAAGGGGGAGATTGTTGGAAATATTGTCATTGATGGCAAAGGATTTGGCAAAGGTCAGCAGAAACGAACAGAGGACGAACAGAAGGAGCAGAGATAGAATGGGAAGAGTACAAAGGCGCAGCAGAATTTTGGTGAACAACAACACGCATTCAAGAAGGAAGGGAGAAATGTAAGGATGAATTAATTGTCATGGGCCGCAGTCAAAAATTGCAGAGGAGAGTTGATTATGGTGTTGGGCAGAGCCGTCTTTACAGTGGAACGAAGTTATTCCCGTAAATCTAATTTACAGAGGAGCAGAGTTATTCAAGACAGTCATTTCAGGAATTTAAGCCCTCAACAACCAAGTATGAAGAAATTTATGAAAGTATGTTTAAACAGGGAAAGACTTTAAATATTTGAATGTGGCAGGACAAGTGGTCCCTACCACTTGAGCGCAAATCGCAAAGCGCAGTTTTGAAGTTTCAAGTGTCTTGTTGATATGGATTATTTGCGATATGCGATCATCGCGCTATCGCAATATCGCAAGATCGCACCATCTCCATATCGCACCATCGCAATATTGCAATATTGCATATGTGTTATTTCCGCCATATGTTTCCACCGGTTGTAAGTTGCGATGCGATGTCGCACCATTGCATATCGCACATCGCAAATGGCTGACTGCGATGTGGGCCTGGGGTCAAAGATTGAAATCCATTTTGTTTGAGGAGTGAAGTCTGGGTTGAAAGTTCATTGAAATTTGATTAAAAGTAATGTTACGGGGGCAGTATAAAGTTTTAAAATAACCGGAGGGAGTGCCCTCATAGTTGACCAGGAAATCAAGCGTTGTCCATAAATCAACGGTGGAGAATTACTACGGGGGCATTGCATGCCAAGTCAGCATCAACCGTTTGGTGCCTCCGTAGGGACCCACAGAGGGGTTATAGTTATAAAATTCAAACATTTTGTTATAAAGTGTGAAGTAAGCCCCCGAATTGAAATAATATTATATGGAGGAGATAAAAGAATACCTTTGGGATGATTCGTGCATGGAAGAACGGATGTTAGCATTTTCAAATTGGATTGGCACGATTATTAATACAAAAACGATTGAGATCTATGGTTGTTCCACTTGCGGAACTCACCACATCAACAAGACACTTGCGTATGGAAAAGCGTTGGATATTGTTTATAAAATCCAAAGGGTTAAACTTTGGGTTAAAGGTTGGGCGCACATAGATAATTTGAATCTCCTCGTTTGAATAAAATAAATTAAAAAGAAATCGAAGAGCCCCGGGGATAAAATAAAGGAATACCATTAGCGGTTGAGTGGTTTTAGACTCATGGTATTAAGAAAGGCGAGATCTATATAAAGGGAAAATATCATTATTCGATGGAGGGGTTTTTTGTGCAAGAATTGGTGAAGAAGGAATTCCTCTAAGGAATATCCGTATGGAAAAACAACGCACTTAATTGGTGATTCTAAGTCCATGATGCACCCTTCGAGACATTGATTCGCGGCATGGCAGATGAGTTTAGGGAGAACTAAATCAAGAAACGGCGCGAAAACTAGCGCGGACGTTCATCAACAGCCGATAAGGACCCGTACAATTGAGCTTTCAACAATACGCAGGATGAACGCTGAACGCGTAATTGAACGGATTACGCGTCTCATTGTTCGTTAAAGAACGCGCTGCCTGCGCAACGAACTGCGCTGGAAGTCGATGCTCAACGAGCGGTTGAAGCCAGACAGCTGCGTTGGCGACCTGTGCTGTAGCCCTTTCCGACAGGCTCAACCAGCGTTGTAGCCTGCGGCAAGCAGGTCAGCAGGTTTCACCTGACAAACGAAATATGCTTTTTATACAAATATTTAATAAAAAATTCTTCCTCAGCAAGGTGGCTTTTCCTAATTAAGCCCCCCCACCTAAATCTCACTTACAAGTCAAAATAGACATATTTATATCGTTATTTTCATTCATGCTTATCCTTTCATTAATGAACATAAAATATTTGTTAAAGATGTGATAAGATTCATACATAAGCATGTAACATATAGTATTAAGAGAGAAAGAAAACCATGTACCACTACTTAAAAGTTGATCATCTACCCACCTTCTTTGAGTTTTTCACCAACATTATTTATATCTGTATTTCATACCAATATGTCTCTACACTATTCTGAGACTCGCAGCCTTCATCCTTTATTTATTGAGAACAGCCATTTCCATTAATTTTGTTAGGTCTTCCGCTCATTCCACATCGTACTCGTATTTCCAGCCGACTGGCCCTCTCTACCCTGACCTTGTTCAATCTGTATCCTATTCATCACCATGAAAGCAATAAACAGTCCTAAAGCTGTGTCCATCAAATCGAGCGTTACTAGGGGGAAAACCAAGAAATCGTGAATCGTTCACATTTGTTCTTTTCGTTTTACAGGGTTGGCCCCCTCGATTTTCAGCCGGGGCCTAATTAATGACCCATACCTGCGATATAGGCTGTCTCGTTATTGTTCGTTCTTCCGATCCCCGACCTTCGCGATATCATGGAGAGCTGACCCCACTAACCACATCTGCCCTTTCACAAGTGGTGTTCGGGCTCAATTTTCATCACTTACTATCTACTGGCTTCCTTTTGGTTATTCTGCAGTGAATGTAGAGTCTCACAAGGTAGACCAGCTTCGCCCTACATTCCATTTTGAAACTTCAGCACTGGTGTCCTACTGCAGCTACCCTTTCTCAAGGATGGTCACCACGTTGACCTTCAGACTTCCGTCAAACGTTCTGCCACCCGTAAGCCACCCGTCCAAGAATGTTGATGATGAGGCTAAGGCGAGTTTCATTCAATATCAGTCCACATTTTCAAAATTATTTTTTCTCTATTGGTAAATAATTCCTTTCCCTAGCAAGAGGAAGCTTCCAAACTGAGCCAGTATGACTGATTCACACTCAATCTTGTTGGTGGGCGATAATGGTCTCACTGACCTTCAGACCCTGGAAACAATGACCGGAACCTCGGCCATCGTGTGCGATTACAGACTCGCTCAATCCAGAATATATCCATCCTCCCACACAAGGTGAGTTCATGAGGCTATTTTGTAGCCTTATCCCCCTCCCATCTTTTTTTTTATTCAATGTTGTTGTGCCATATTTTTCTCCCATTAACGTAATTATGTTAGCCTACTGTTTTCAACCTTGTAGCAATCTGAACCTGCTTTGTATCACATATCCCAACTTTCTGGGCCCATTTTGTTGGTTCCATGCACCGCCCTCATGCTTTCAAGCCACGGCAGCAGCCACTTCGAGGCTGCTAGCGTGGGTAGAACATGGTACTAATCCCTCTGTTAAATTTCAAGAGAAAGAGGAAGGCAACCAAAACAACCACGAAGGTAACCGTAAGGGGGCCAAGATAAAACAACTATAAATGACTCGCAAGGGGAAAACCTAAATAATTACTAAATAAATTGAACAGAGATTAAACCTAGTGAACATGCACTTTACAAGAACAAGTTTGTTTTGTTATGTGTTCAAATATGGTTTTGGGAGAAGCATCAGATGTACCAATAAGGGAGCAAAGTACAACACCCAGAGGACAATGTCACTATTCTGCCTCCAAACACCCATACGAGTTCAAATGATTTTTTTCACTAATCCTTCCCTACACATAAACACCAAACTTTTCAAACAGCAATGCTTCTGCCTTTCCCACTTGGTGTCTTCTTTGGAATATTTATCTTGAATATTAACTGAAGAGGTTAATAATTTTATGACAATGACCTGCTAAACTAATTATCAACATGGTATGCACTGAAGCCGCCCCACAAAACGCAGTCCTGCACTTCAAAGTCCCGTATTCTAGTTCACACCAATGTTTTAAACTTTCGACATGGGGTTTTATATTCCTAAGATCCCCAATGCCAATAATTTACTTTCAATGCTTCAAAGACGCCACCATATCATAGTAGATAAATTAGCACAATATCTCATCAACAATGCCGAGTCCTCAAGTCACACCCTTTCAACGTAAAGTTTCTAATATTCACATGCCAGGATCTTCACATCATTGGTTTATCGTTTTTTATGTTACGAAGAACATCCCCCCTTACCCTCATCCCCGCTTTTCCAAATACCAAAGCAGTATTCATATCCGGACGATCGTACTGGGTCGTCGACTTTCGGCATTCTACTTGGGTCACGTCCACCTTGGGCCGAACAAAACCGGATATCCAGCCCCATTCTCAACATTACCAAAGTGGTGACGGTCACCGCAGCCCTTGGCATGTATGACACCCTGTTTTGTAGGAAGGATACTTGTTTTGACATTGAAGCTGCTGATTCCCTCAGATTAAATATCCCTGGCTGAAATATACTCACATGTTCACCGTATTCCAAAATGGCCCATATAAAGCTTTTGCACCAGACTATTAATATTATTAGGTACATATATACAATTTAATTTCTTTATATCTTTATACCATTGGCATTTTTGTAACAGAAATTAGTTTAATTTCTTCATTAGCATTTTAGTTTGTAAATATTTCCACTTGTTGGTGTATTCTTTGGTATTCTTCAATATTAATTTTGTCCATTAATGTTGTTGAACGTTTTATTAGCATGTTCAACTAATTTACATTTAAAGAAGCTTTCATTTTTTAACACGTTACGTTTAATTTGTTTTTTTGGCGACCTTTTCTTCTTTTTGTGTTTTTCACTTATTGAACATTTCTTTAGCTAATTCAATAAGAGATATCTACGAGCACATTTTTTCGGTGAGATACCATTATAGTTTTCTTCAAGTATTTCTTTTTTTGTGCTTTTACATGGTGTTGAGTTTCTTCGATCACCATTCTAAATATCTTCAATCGCACCACGTCATCATATTAAACCTAAGATTTCAGACCTTGACCAAATGGTCGTTAGTGACCCCCTTCTCCTTGCTTGCAGTGTTTTGCTTACCTCAATTACATCTCGTTTTCGTTAAAGTATATGATAGAAATAAACAGAAAGAAGGAAAACCTTAGGGATATGTTGCCTAAAACAACTCTTCGGCCTTCATCCTCCGAACAAACACCTTTCGTAAGGCCAGACAAGCTACATGTTATTCAAAATTATCTCGAGTTTCTATTCTAAATTTCGTGTAAAGAGAGTTTTCAAACTGACATTCATAGTCCACATTATTTTTTTTTTTTTTTTTTTTTTTTTTTGCCTGTGTGATTCTGACATTATTTTAATCTGCGATCCTTGCTCACTATCACGCGACACCTTGTGGTTGTCCTCCACGTTTTGACCCAGGTTTTTCTAATGTAGTGGATCCTCCACTTCCATTTGCATGGTTTGGTGTCAAACGAGAGTGAAATTTTTCCACCTATTGCATATTTCCAGTTCACATATATCGTGAACCTTTCATCACTATCTCATTCATCATCATCTTATGATTCTTGAGTAAAACCCTCAGAAATTGCCCATTTTGTTTTATTTAAAATCCTTCATACCACTGAATAACATTAGATGTTTACTCCATTTACCTTCGGCTCACCCTCAAAGAATGTATGAACCATATTCCATGATGATAAACATAGTTTATTATATTTTTCTTTCCAAGGTCTTCCATATTTCACTTGATGAAGACATTAGGAAGAAATGACCACCTTAATTTTCTGCTTGACATATAATCACCATAGCTTTCTTTCCAAGAAGGCCCCACATCAATACAGTGATGTGGAATTAACAATTACCTTCCATGAGGTTTACTTATTTCTAAATCCCATTCCCCGAACCCGATGTTTTCAAGAAGGAAATAGCGAACGATTCTTCTCACTATTAAATTCAAATATTTAATAAACTATGGATAGAAGAAATATTTTTGGAGGCAATATTGCACCCTAAAAGAAATTAGGCTATACATAGTTATTAATAATTCTACACAAGCTATTTTGCTTAAGATATGCTCAATTGATTCCATTATTAAACATTTATATGGATACATGTTCCATGCTAACTCTTTGTTAGAAGTATATCCATTGATCCTTTCAAATGAGAATATTAAAGCTAAAACTATGCAATTAAAGTATTTGTTTATCTATCCCATTAGGTCATACCATTATCCTAAACCAGCTTCCTGCTTTCAAGAAACATAACCATTTTGGTCTTGACCACATACCTTGAAAGACTCAACAAATATTGTCCCAAAAACAACTTCTACACTGTTTGGACATTAATTTATCAGATATAAAGAGGTTTCATCTTTCATGGATACTTTTCCTATACAACTGGGGAGAAATAATTGCTGTGTATTTATCCAATTAAAACTAAGACATTCATTAGTCCAATGAGACTTTTCTTATAGGGTCATATGTTTTGTCATATAACAAGAGTTTACTTTTTAGTGGGCCACGAGGGTTTTTTCCATGATTCTGAATTTATTATCTTTGTCACCAAGATATTCATTCGTTGCCTGCGAGGGTATTAGCTCATACCTTCGTGACGGTATGACCATACTTTCAATATCACAAGTACATTATATGTTTCAAACCCATTAAAGTGTTCTTTCATGTCTTCCTAAAACCACTCCTTATTGGTTGGGCTTTGTCAACCAAATATGGTATAATACTTGATCCTTTCAGTTAAATCCATTCGTTTGCCTTTTGTGACTTGTACTAGTTACAAAGCTTCCAAGGAAAGCAATTTTCTGCCATGTCACGTATCCATGATTGTTGAACATTTATGTAGTTTCTAAGACTTTGAACAAATATTCATCTATTTACTACCCATACCATAGTATTTATGAATATTGTTTAAACATGCTCACTTCGCTCCTTGACTAGTCCCATTTTGAGAGGGATTCTGTCCTCACATAAAATCGCCCATTTTGCCGGGGTGCTGGTAAAGGAAGAAAACTAGAAACTAACAGTGTTATATTATAACAAGGAACATGCCTTCTGTCCATACGATAATAGGTTATGATGTGCTTATTAATGGTCCAGAACCGGCCATTATATCATTATCACCATGGGCTTATGACCCACCCCAACCTCGTGCTTATTGAGTATATGACCAATTGCCTGTAAACATATTTACGATCATTATCCTGTGAGTTCGACATCAAACACACCAAGAGTAAGAAAGTATTATGTCTCCCATTGTATGAATAGCCTTCGTTGTAAGAAGATGCTGTTATTTATTATTTATTTGTTACGTATTGAACAATACATTAGATGGCCCTTGTATATGTACATCTCTTAGCGCAATGTGAACTAAAATTTCTTCCTATTTCGTACTTAGATGCTCGACGAATGACACGTACACTGTGTCTTTTTAAATGGCTAGACATCTTTATTTACACATTATTATGTTCATTAGTTGTCTGCACAAAGTGAGAAAGTCTGCACTGCCACGTTGTGCTTGTGGTGGCCATTTGCATTGCTTGTCACCTAAAATTCACATGGGTATTTTTTGGTTCTTCCTCTTCGGTGATTTCATTGAAGCAATGCAATATTTCTTCCAACCTAAACCTTGCCTGCAAGACACGAGTAGCTCCTTGATCCCCCCACTGTGGTCATCTTTCTAACTGTCTTTACATATGTAACAATAATTTATGGAGTGTTTTAAGAACATACACTGTACGTATATTTTCCCAAATTATTTAATTAATCCTAGCCAGAGGGCGTTGAAGCGATATGCACCAGGAGACCGATGAAACTATTTTAATTTCAACGATTAAATTAAATTAATTAAAGGCATTAAACACTAACTAAGAAAGTAGGGGAATGTATATAAAGCACATGTTATGTGAATGAACAATATATGAATGTGTTGGTAAAGCTATTCTCCACTATTACAAGAACTAAACAATTAAATGAACTCAAAATGTATTTCTTTATTTTCCCCTTTTATCTTATGAAACAAGAGAGACACCTTTACATATGAGGAAGACAGTCCATTCCACGATCAATATTTTTCAATTTTGCACCATCATTACAAGATATTATCTCTTTAACTTTAACATTCCCCATATTTTATAAGATATGTTAAAACCACACCTTCATGATTCTTTCTTTAGGAATACCATTTAATATAGTGGAGGAGATGATGATCTGAAATTATTTTCCATATTTCTCATAAAAAGCTATATATTCTTGAGATATATATATAAACATGTATATTTTTCTAATATTTAATCATAAATTTGTTTATAATAAAACACAGAAAGGAAAGAAGAAACCTAATGTATTTATAAAATATAAGGATAAAAGGTTAGCTGGAATGATGAAATGACAGAGAAGGTATGTGGATACAATACATTTTGGAGTCCCACATGGACAAATACCTTCTTTATTGGTACATGAAGAATATCATTATGAAATTACTATTTCACTCAAATGGCCCAAGCCATGCCAATATCTGAAGAATACCAGAGTTTACCACGGTGTCTTTTTTTTTGAACGCAATATTTATTTGGGTCTTAAAATAGGTCTTCAAACTATGACATACTTAAAGATGATAGAGTATGTGAGCTAATTTCTTCTATGATTTAATTATTTCATCTTTCTTGCTACCTTTGTTGCATTTTGTTAATAATAATGAGTCCAAATTATGCTTGAATAAATGATAAGAAGCAACCAATTGAACTTATGTTTTTCCCCCCCGTTGTATCCACCTTCTGTTAAACTGTCAACCAAGCATTTTTCCATTTTGTTTTTAGATATACAATGCATTAACTATGAGATCACTATTTAAATTAGCTATCTGCACTGGCGCCCAAAATTTATAATGCAGATTTATCATCCTTTGAACGTTTCTTCCGAAGACCGTGCTTTTTCTTTACAAGAGTCCACCGAACAAGCAGCTCAATGAATTCCTATATAACTGAAAATTCCACCCTCTTAATTTCCTTTTCGTGCTTTCAAGGCAATCCTATTCGTGTTGATTAGGTTTCACATGTCCTTGTTATGTTTAATTATTAGACCCGATTTGTTAAAGTTTTTGGGTAAGGGGCACACACATTTTAGAGTATTTCAAGGCCAAACTCGAATTTCACCTTTTCATCTTTGGGTTTTATCTAGTATCCCTGCCTGAGATGTTGTTTTGTTTTTGTTTACTTAGCAGCTTTTATTTTTTCATCATCCTGCCTTTTGTCTGTTGGTGGTGCCTTTGTAGGACCCACATCCATAATTCTATATCGCTCACGACAAGCGACATGTGTTGTTACCCAACTCCATCCTAGCTATTTTTACTCCTTCGCCAAGGCGTGCTCACAAGACCTTCCAACAAGTATGTACTTGATCAAACTAATAACTGGTGCTAAATATGACACCGTGATATACTTTTATTTATGCCCTTGTCACTGCATCCTTCATCTCATGTTTGTTTACATATCTTTATTTGTCATAATTTGTTACCATCATGGGAATACCATGTTTGTGTTAGGAACTATTTGATGATTAGCAATGAATTGAAACTATTATATCCAACAAAATTGACCTTAATTATGGTACGCAAACAACATTTTGATTAAAATTTCTATCATGCATTTAAACAGCAAGACAATAATCAGAAACAACAGCCATATACCCACCATATATAAAATACATATCCACAGTATAAACCACAAAATTAAATGTTGGAGTCCTACCTAAAACACAACAAATTCCTAACATACAATAAATCAGAATCAAAAACGATTCCCCACATATAATTATTTGAGGTCCCAGCTAATGGCGCCCAGCCCTGCAGCCGTATCCTGCAGATGCCTTTCCACCATCGCGAGGCCGAGGACCTCGTACTGAGAGAACAGACATGCTTTCAGCTGAGCGACCAGACCACGAAATGGCACTGGTACCTTCAACGATCAACAATCACCCTAAGGTAACTTGTGAGGCTAAATTGCCTTCTATCATTCCCCACAGTGGTTAAACCCTATAGCCCTTGGGCGTGTACGTCCAATATACCCGACTGTTTCTATCAGGTGTTACCATCACACCAAAAGAATGAATCAATAATGGCATATATCTAATACTTAAATGCACCTAAAATATAATAAACTTTTTCACGCCACTCCGGGCCCTGGCCGACCGGTATGGTAAGTCTGGTGCTCCCCCGTGTTTCGCTCCCACCTTCGATGATATTTCTCTATTAAAAGCGGCATCCGGTCCTAACAAAGAAATCAGAGTGAACATTGTTCGACTCTCTTCTCTTCGTGTTAGCCACTGTGGTCTCAAGCTCTCGGCCCTTGCCTGATTCTATGAGAACAAAGTAGGTATTTTTTCGGCAAGAACGATATGTTGGTACCAAATTAGTTTGTTAGACCAGCGATAGGAAATTATCGTTTAACGATAAGCGTATCATTGAACAAGTCTTGTAGTCTTTCTATTTCCATGACTTTCAACCAAAGCATTCATTTTCTTCTGCAGTGAATGCCTAGCGGTTTATAACATCACTGTGGTGATAGCTGAGTTCAGCCTTCTGCCTGATCGTACAACGTTCGACACGAAACATATGTTTTGCCACGGAATTTTCGCTAACCCATATGTTCGCACCTTGTGAATAGTAGTCGTGATATTTCCACCACCCCTTGTGAGAGACCGATGAAGAGAGCCGAAGATTATTCCATCATTTATGTTAAATTCTAGGCTCATATCTTTAAAGAGTTACTACTTTATAGCAGACTTTCATTTTTACCAACACCAATGACAAACTTATACCCATTGTGCTTTCTTCGATCACTCGATCCTTTTGGGATTGACCATGTATTCACCTTTTCAGCGGATTTTAATTGCTTAGCACGCAAACCAAAATTGTCAGAGAAGAAATCATAAAATATCAAGCTTCAGCTTAAACCAAAATATAATAAACTTAACTTTTAATATTCTCCTGGCCTTTCTGCGCTTTTGTCCTTTATTGGCATTTTTTCCAGGAACAACTCAATTAACAGAAAGAGCCAAGAAGCTGAGTCAATGGCGATAAAGGGTAGGTTGTTGTTTCGCCTGGGCACCTAAATCAAATTTAGACCAATAAAACCAAGATATAAGTAGGTCACTCATTTGTAAGTGATATCTTATTCAGCACACCTATTCATTAACAAGTGGGGTTTTCTTCTGCCTTCTCCACATTCAACACACCTACCTAGAAAATGAAACCAAATTGAGGGAAATCATCTTACAGAGAACTAATTTTTTTTTGCTAATTAAGGAAGCCGTAGCTCCGTTTATGAACGACCTACATCCGGCAGAAAGCGTTCCTTTTCATTTTGAAGGACATTTTTTGGTGACGATACTGCATCCGGTTTTTTTGAAGGGTCACTACCGCATCTCAAAATTCCATCCCCACGCCACCCGCAGTCGTCGGGGGCACCACCAGCTTGTTTTTTCGTAATAGGTGTTTGTCGTATTTTCGGCTCCAATGTCCATATTTTTCATTTTTGTGTCTCAACGTTTTGCCCAGGCTAGTGGAACTGCCTGACCTCTTGATTAGACATCCAGCGATTACCACCCTCCATGATTATTTAACCCTTTTTCTCTTGTTATGATCCATCCATTCACGCCTGCCCTCTCGGCCAGAAATATTTTGTCTTCTGAAACCCGCCTGTCCCATCCCAGGAGTTTGTTACCAGGTTGTCAGCCATCCAAGTGCTTATGTGCTCTCACAATGGTGTTGTCCGTTTGCTACTCAGTATCCTACATTCACTACCATCCTTTACCACAACGAACGGTGTTACTATCGCTCTACCATGATCTTCGTGTTTTAGCATGATTCTGCTTCTCTACCTCCCATAAACTTCATTTTGTCGACATCACAATATTCATTCCAGAAGATGGGTCCAGAGGGCAGGTATCTTGTTTTCAGCTCACCTTTGCTCGTTGCTTCCCGCCTTGCATGGACCTTATTTTTGATTTATCAGCTCAATCATCACCAGAAAGATCAAGATCATGTATCATAGCCTGGGTGATCTGCGATTGATCTGATTCTTAGTGCGGTGAGATTTTTTTGACCTTCATGAGGGGATTTTTGTAGCCCTTCATGCCCAAGGACTTATTTATGCCACAACCCTGCACCGCCTGATATTTAAGGGTTCAGCCCAACCACCGTAGTGTTTTCTAGCATGCAAGGCATCACTTAGATGATCCATTCAATATTTAGCGTTCATGTTTACTGTAGCTGGAATAAGGTTGTCTTGCACTCTCCGACACTGTATTCTACCTATGAATTTTTCCTGTGGCAGGCATGTATGTGGATCCATTAATATTTATCCACTCATTTATACATCATGTACTTTATAGCTCATCATTTCGAATAATGCTTATTCATTATTTTTTTTTTTTTTTAATTTTTCTTGTATTTTTGTAGTAGTATGCTCTCGCCCCACCCTGAATGAATAGGCACCCAAACACTAGCGAGACTTATCTTGTTTGTAGGTTCCACCCACCCGGTCATTTCTCTTGTCGCACTGCCTATGTATTCATATTAGGAATTTCTTTCACGTTCAGATTGTGTTTCTACAATGTACTTTCACTATATAGATTAGTCTTAATGTTTTTGCATACTGGGGTAAAGGCACATACCAATTTCTTTTGGTCATTTAACCATTTTAATTAGATGGATTCGGTTAATAATGTAATACCAATTTTACCATTAAAATTAATAACATAAAATAATTAATAAACCATATACTAATAAGCGTTTTTTGTCGTTAAACATATAGAGATCCATGATGAATGAATTAATAATTTTTATTTATTTATTTTCTCAGGAATAATTAATTAAACCATTGTTGAAATAATAATTTTATTTATCATCCCAATTAATGATATAATTAGATAATCATTTTGTCTTATTATTATTTATAATATTTTGAATAAATTCAATATTTAAATTAATATATCTTTGTTAAATTGACCAACTATTGTATATAAAACAATTATTATTTGTTTAAATTGTCTTTAATTCAATATCTTTGAAATGATAAATAAATCATTGATTTATTTATTATTTATATGATTTAACCAATTTAAATTTCTTTCCCTCTAATAAAACATAATAAAATATTCAATAATATCCAGACTATTAATAAAATATTTTATCATGAATATTACCAAGAAAATCGTTATTGTTAAGAAGAGATAAGTTTTCATCTATTGTTTGCCTCATCCTTTACCTATCGTACTTTGATCCCTCTCGTTATTTTTTTGATCACTTTTTATTATTTTTTCTTTACCTTCGAGATCCTATTTATGTTCCATTTTGGCTACCACTTGAGAACAGGATATGGTGTTGTTGATATTAGCCAAGAATCATCCTATTGAGGGGAGAAATATCTACATTTTTTTCCTTCCCAGTTTTAGAACATATAAAATTGTTTATATCTTTGTTTTCTATTGGGTATTTGGAGAAACTCGTTATTTCCATTTGATCACGTAGTTTACCGTTTAATTGTAATAGACCAGTATATGTTGCATTGTTTTAATTAGCATTATTTCCACATTCAAGGTTAGAAAACCATAGTGTTTGTTAATAGTTTTATTTGTTTTGCTACAATGAAAACTGATCTTTTTTAAATCCTGTCAGGAAAGAAACTGATCCCGAATATTGGGGTTTAATAATCAGTATTATTTATTCATGCTCCTTGACGAACTAAAGAGAATCTGGAGCTCTAAATATTTAGATCTAAAACAACCTGGGTATTTTTATATATTATTATTAAAAATTATTATTATAAAATTATATATTTGTAAAGTTTTAATTGGGATGTTTGGTATATACTCAGAAATCCACCCAAGTGAAGCTTTTATAGTAACCTAATCACAGGCAGTAATTTCAAGATTCCAAACCATAAATATATTAATGAACAAGCCTATGTGGAACAAAATGTTTCTGAACCATTGTTAAATTCATTTTTCAAAGTCTTTCAATTAATATTACTAAATATTAGTAGGGGAAACCTTGAGTTGAAATGATTACTAAACTAAATTTTAGTGAATAAGGTAGTATTTTAATCAATTAAACACAATTTAATCAGTCTAATAAAATTGGTAAAATGTACTAAATTTAAAAGTGTAATGTTTCCTTTCAACTGGGATTTATGATACTCCAAATCATATATAGTTCATAATTTTTCAAATGAAAACAAAACATTTAAAAGAAATGTTTTCATAGAATGTTAATAAAAGACACACATAATATACAAATTAATAACAACATATCTAATATTTGTCAAATAACCATACAATAATTCAATATATATGTGAGTATGATTATTGTCCTGAAAATAAACCACCAACTTCCATCCTCTTTAAAATAATATTAACGCAGACAAATTTCCAAAAGAGAATATGCAAATGGTATTTAAAATGAAATAAAAGGTATTAATGGTTGTTATTAATGAACGGACACATAGAAGAGCAGAGATTTCAAATAGTCCTTTTCGCTCCAAATCGATATGAGAAGGGGAATACCTCTGAAGACCAATCAATATAGTGTTAATGGCTGATGCCCTTATGGCACCATGATTGAGACGAATAATAATTAATTACACAAAAGTATTTAATTGCCAACCATATACAAAATGAATAGAGGGATATAATAGCTTTCCCCATCCAAAGGAGTTCTATTAAAAATTCAACATTTAATTAAGGAGACACAGACTTTGATAGAAATTATTTTTTAAATTCAAGATCCAGAAATTTGGAAATAAATATTTTTTTAACGGAATCACTAAAGAATTTGATTTTCTAATTCATGATTTTTTGAAAAAATTTGGGTTTTAAAGAATTTCTTACACTATAAAAATGAATATGTCTATTTTTATATTCGCCCACACAAATTGAGGTCAAAGTTACGTTTTGAAAATTGTTCAACTTTATAGATTGCTTTCAAACCGTTGTTATGTCCTTAGGTTCATTCCAAACATGAGGTGTTAAAAACCATTTTACAAAATTCTTTGTTGTATGCTTAGATGAACTTCAAAATTGGTTTTCTTTACCTGAGGAATTGTTGTTCTTTATAACAGAATAAAGACTTTATCCATGAATATTGAAAATAGTTAATAATTTTCATCTATCATTTTCTTCCAAGAAATCCGTATTGATCAAGGGGTCCCATATAATGGTATTTTTAAAAATATCCCATGTGAGTATGATCCTAATACAGCAAATAATGGAATGAATCTTAATAAACAAACAGCAACGAAGGTATAAAATTAAAACCAAAAAGTAAACATTATACTACAACAATGTACAAGTGAGATAAATTACAACCTGCAGCCATGGAATGATGAAATCATAGTGAAAATTAGATAAAACAATTATGTTCATAGCCTGTCAACAAAGAAAACATCATAGCGTGTCCTTAGCTGGAGCTGGAAATGGGGTCCTAACCATATATGTTTTTTATAATGAGAGGCTCACATTTGTTGATATATTTAATGATGTAGAGATAAAGTTTATCCAGCAAACACCATATTTATATCCATTTTTACAAATAATGTCAAACCATTTATCAAACTAGAACAGCCATCAAACTAGGAAATAAAGGATGATAAACACCACAGAAATGGAAAAGGATGAGTTGAAATTGAAGGAAGCAATCAACTTACAAACATGTATCCAACCTACACATGAAAGTTTTTGAGAGATGATTTGAAATTCCGCATTATGTGCTGGAGTACAGACCATTATGATGCTAAAGCTAGAAAAGTGTGGCGATGAAACCATATACATTTTTGGTCGTTACTCAGAGATTTCTTCAACCACACTGCATAAGAGAGGTGGGTACATATTTAAACTACCATCAAAAAGAAGAATACATTTGAAGAAGGTATGAATACAATTAAACATGTAGCAATAAGATACATGGTAAAGAGAGACTAAAGCTCAGGGCCTTAACCCAAGGGGACCCAACCCTATGAAACAAAATTAGATGAAACAACAATAGATTCTACGAATATGAATAGTTCAACACGTAAAATGACAAATGACATTTCAATGATTTATCTAGCTTCGTTGATCCAAATTTCAAAACTTAGTGAGTACTGCTGACTTATAAATATGACCTAGGGAAAACCTTTTCAAGAGGAATACTTTCCAAAATCAAAGTGATTTGATCTCAGACCTTTTCCAATTATTGATACCTGTTTCAATATACCCTTGTAGACATTGATGAGTGATTTTAGGATCGAGGAGGCGAAGCGAGATTAATGAATGGTTCAAGCTTTTCATATCTCACATATGCTCATGTTTTCAACATTTAAAAGTTTTTCTTTCTGCATATTAACCATAATATATGACAAACACCCTTTATTTTCTCACTAATAATAATTAATAAGATGTTACCAATGAGAAAGAATATTCATGGAGATGGTAGCCAACATACCCATTAATGAACACCATACCAATAATAGGTTGCCATTTGTTAAATCAATGTTTTTGTCACTATAAACCAGAACCACCATGTTCTAAATATCAAGGGCAATAAAATATATCATGTACCAGAAATCAAACTTACTTTCATATGTATGCATGAAGATGGTATTCTTCTCATAATGCGATATTTGCCATCTAATATTTAAATACATATTTAAATAATATATATATTTTAAATATCTTTATAATCAATTTGTAGTTCTGCCTTCACGTCACCAAGGGGCTATAACACTTTTATTGTAATTTGGATACTTTTGAAAACTTTCAAAAAATTTTCAGAATCGTATTTTTTTACACTTCATTCTTCTTCATCAGTTTCTGCTTTGCATATTAACTTATCTTCGCGAAGAAGTGATGATATGTTTTTTCATATCTCATATAGAGGTTAGAAATTATATACATTATATTTAGAAAATATAATAATACTATGCACCTGTCACATGTTATCTCAATACATTGCATTTAATTTTAGTAATAGAGATACATGATTCATTTCTAAATCGCAAAAACATTCAACAAAAATAAACCAAACAAATATCCAAGAAGGAATCAAAATTATAATAATACGCATCCTGATTCAAAAACTTGCACCATCAAAATATTTTCTGCAATCAAATTCCAATTCTTCTGCAATTTAATGAAATAAAACCCAACACCACAGAGAGTGGTATAAGCTTCAAGATAAATCGTTCATTCATTTAATATACTATATTAAATTGTATCTTTTCAATCTTTATATAACCTATAAATGAAACTTATATCCTATTACAAACTTTAAGAACCTGAAATTTCAAACCAAAGACAAACTAACTGTGAACCACTTTGATAAAAGCCAAAACAAAACAGTAATAATGATGATTAGTGATGTCCAATGAGGGTCAATTGAGTTGCATGTATAGCCATCCATGAAGGTCTAATTTCTCTTTTAACTGTCTTTTTGAAAATAAGTATTTAATATTAAAATATATTTTTCTCATCCTACCAAATTTTTTCATAGGTTAGGATGGGTATTTCTTAATGAACAAGATTTTTCCAAGAGGTAATTATTCCAGTTGCTGTAAAAATTAATAGTAGCCTCAAATTGCCCAGATTATTATTCCCATCAGTGAGCTTTCCATGACATTCCTTATCACCACTGTGAAGCCTTTCTAGTAACTTTTCAACCTTCATTTACTAAACCTTCCATGCTCACTTAAATTGTTCATAAACCTTTGTCTTTATGTTAAATTATCTATAATAAATTATTATTTTCTGACTCCATATTTTTGCTATTCTCAGTGAATAGAAAATTGTTGTACCTATTCCCACAATTTTACATCACATTCCTTCATTCTTTCTTACCATATATTTAGGAATCCAATTGAATATATATAGCCACTCGTCTTTAGTCTGCTTCTAATTATTTTTCAACACAAAACAGTAAAACTTAAAATGTTAATTTTTTAGCTTTATTTTTGAGCTATTGATCGAATAACATTAAATATTATTATCACTACCCTCTCAAGGTTCAATGTTCATTATGATAATAATGGTATATTCTTCAATCAACATAGACCATATTATTGATATTCGGTGTTGTGTTAGCTAAATATCCCTAGACACCTACTTATGATTGTTCATGAGATAATCCTGTATTTTAATTCTGGCAGGTTACTCTTTCTTCAACCTTCGACTGAAAATGATACCTAAGAAACTAAATTAGTTCATTTTATCCATTATAGTACCTACCGTGATCCCTTTAAAACAGTTATGATTATTTTCTCTTTAGCTACTTGCTGTAGATTGTTATGAATACAGTCCTGAATTTAACAATCAATATTCTATGAATATACTAAACCAAGATCTAAAATATTACATTTACGTTCATAAATATATTTAACCTATGATGAACATACTACCAAGTCAGAAAACATATAGAAAAATTACACAATGCTAAAGTAGAAATCAAGATTCAAATTATATTGTACTATAAATACAAGAAATAGATCATATATTTGAAAAATAAACCTTTTTTAGCGAGAACTCTTTTTACATCACATAAACGAATACTTATTGATTATAAATATGTTGTTCTCCTTAAGAGTTCGTATGGTCAAAATATAATTAGCGCTAGCATAATACTAATGTATGCTAAATAATAATAATAGGGCTTTAAAATAAATTATATTAATAAAGGTACGACACACCAACAATAATATGGGGCCATAATGGAGCACAATGACAACAACAATATGGGGGCTACACTAATATTATATGGACCCACGAATATTTATTGTCTATATTATTTAATAGGACTTTATGGATAACTAATTCATATCAAATTATTTTCATTATGTTGTAGAACAACGTATGGTTCTGTACTTTCTTTTCGCTACACAAAATATTTTTGGTTGTGCAATAAATATTATACCGAGAATATCAATGTTTTATTAATCGAATAACAGTCATTGAATAGGAAATTATTGACTAGAACTATCGACCAATTAGAGAACCATTTATACAAAATATTTCCCCACAATAATTGTTAATAATTATAAAAGAGAAGAACATTTATTATAATAGGACTTCAAGATACTTGAGGCTTATAATAATGTTGTTGTCATTGAAAACTCAAGCAATAGTAAGAACAATTTTCTATTTAACTTATATAGCAGAACAAGAATAAAAAGACAATCCCATGGACAATAGGGGAATACAATGGCACTGAAATATAGATAACTTGTGATTAATTTTTGATATTTGTCCTATTCAATACTAAAATAATTTTTTCATTTTCTATGTGTTCCAATGGGGAATATACAATATGTTAAACACAAAATTGCTATAGAACGAAAAAAGAACATTGTGTTAATGGACTATTCTTACTATTTACTGAACAATGTGAATGAATGAGAATATAAGTCTCCTTTTTCTTTCTTATTTTTGTTCACAATATAGCCAAACAAAGTAGTTAGATTTTATTAAAAGAAAAAAGTGAATGTTATAAAGGATATTTGAATACAATATTATTCATTTTTAAATATATTTAAAGAAGAAGGTAACTAATCGATCAAAAATTAAGTATGAAAGAATTTCTAATGAAGAAGAGATATAATTTTGAGTATATTAGTATTACACCACAGGACAACCTAAGAAATTAGCAATATGCAAGTGTAACTAATTCAAATTAAAAGGGGTATAGCAATTATCTAGTGGGCACATTTTTCCCCCACTTTGAAACAATAAGATAATGACAAATAAACACTAATAAACACTTTAATATTAAAATATATAAATAAACACATAAAGAAAATAAATTATAGATTTATTTTAATTAAATTATTTTAATACTTAAATTATCAAGAATTAGGTTAACTATTAAAATCACAAATAGCACAAATAATATTTTTTTTCTTAAATTAATTTTCAAAATAATATATTAATAAGATATTCAGAATAAATATTTACTAGAATCTAACTTCCATATTTATATAACATTATAATTAGCATCCATTTAGAACATTAACCCCCCACCCCCCCCAAAAAAAAAGGTTAAAGTGTATGTATTTAATGTTAGTGTATTTATAAATATTTAAAATGTTCAAGTCATAAATTTCTTTGTAAAATCCTGTAGAACATTGTTATTTTTATTCCATATATTCTAGATTCACACTCTTACCATCCATATATATCCTAGATTTATAAATGAATGGAGATAAAAAATTAGTGGGCAGTAGAACGAATAAAAACAGCTATGTTAAACATTGGGATATAAAATATTATTAACAAGTATGCCCCATTTTGAAAATAATGTATATTGTTATTAATAAAATTTAAAAATATTCTAAACATAAAAACCTATTTACAAAGCCCTAAAAATCAATTAGAAAGTTTAGGTCATATATATGGGCTAGTTGTTACATTTACATTAATTAATAGTTGAATAAACACAAACTATATGACTTATATCAACCACCAAAAGAAAGCGTCTTTGTTAAATAATTATTATTGAACACATTTATTATTGTGTATATATATCAAAACAAGAAATGGTAATATTAATTATTTATGAATTATTAATGAAGGTGTTCCTTTTGAAAAATTGGCCATTGCTACTATACATTTACAACAATGGTATTTAATGAATATTAGTTGTACGTCATATTATTAGTTAGAACAAACATATATTAAATTAGGGAAAACTACATACAATCCTTTCATGTTCAATTTCCAATAAAACCTTTTTTTGTTTTTAATTATAAAATAGTTTTAATTTTAGAGTATATATTAGAAATTAATTGCTTGAGTTGTTTTCTAAATGTATGTAATGTCATATACAATAGTTGATGTGTTTATGTATGTAAAAGAACCCTCTAATTTTATTTTAGTAGAAGAGAGTGGAGCTGCCATTATTTAGAGTCATTATTTTATATAAAAGTCATACTTTTTCCTAGAAGCATACATATGATGTTAGAATTTTTTATTTATTGTAAAATGTTTTATAAGAAAGAACATTAGGATTGATAATTTCACTGTTGCTGGGAGAGTGGGTATTGTGCGTCTAGGTTGCCAGTATGTGACAAATGACACAGCATTCCTTATAATTGGTAAATACTTAATTAATAATATAACAGATCACCTAGCCAGTAATTGGACACATTGTACAGAGTGCACATGAACCACATTTTTAAGGGTGAACCAATACCACCTGCTTTCTATGTAATAGCCCAGCTAACAGACAATATATTTCATGGTTTTTTAATAAATATTTATGTGTCTTTACTATTTCTCAACATTTTCTATGCACTGTTATTATAAAAGTTTAATAATGTAGTTTCTAAGCACATCATTTTCTATATATCTTTTCTGAAAAGGTCAGAAGCCCATTAGGCAAAATGAATGATGTTAAGCTAAGATTTGTATAGAGCACAGGATACATCCCATATGATCACAGAACAGAACTATTACACCGTGTCGATTTTTCGAGAGACCAAGGAGTGGCCCATGGGGTTTTTTTTTTGTTTTTACAAGCAACAAATTATCTGTTGTATTTTTTTTCTAATTGGGTTCTATAAAATTATTGTTATCAATGATCCGTATAATAATAATTTTTTCAGCCATTATTGATATGTATTCACAAAATTTACAAACCCATAGTCACAAACTTATAATTATAGTTACACCTACGAAACATTTTCATAATTGATAATTTCAACAAACTTGTTAAATTTGTATAGTTACAATTTCACAACATTTGACAGAATTTTTAGGAATTAAAGTATATTTTATAATTTATAGAAATTATGTTTTCTATTTATTTTCTTCGTCTTATAAATATTTAAATATTTATTTAAATAGGTTTTTACTAATATGATTGGTATTTCAATATTTAATAAAATTTAAAACTTTTTGAGGTCATTGTATATTAAATACATTAAAAAATAAATTTAAAATTAATATTAGATAAACATATTTATATATAAAAATAAAAACTATAAAATTAATAAGATTTTAAAAACGTTTACCAATAAATTTTATTTTTGTTTTTATTAAATTCATAATATTAATAATAATAATATAATTTAATTTTGAATTTTTTTTTTTTTTTTAAGTTAAACTTTTTGAAATTTTAGCGCTATAGAGAATATTTAATAGAAAGAGAGAAAATCTTGATGAATTACATTGACAATATCATGAATGTTTACCAAACAAAGAAATCTTTAATAACACCGGAGAAATTAATGGTAAAAATTGTTAATAAGTATGAAAATTATAGACATAAAGCAGGGTCATCATGGTTACCATTATTTATTATTAGGAATGATTGGTAGCAAATTAAAAATAAAACATACAGAGAAATTTGTTTTAATAACTAGAAATTAGATTAGTAGAAAATGTTGCAAGAAATATATGATTTAATTGTTTTAATAATTAATAAATTATGTTACAACAAAGGTATTTAAAAGACCATTTATTTGAAAACAACCCTAATAAGCACTGTACATATATGAACACATCGAAGATTTAAATATATAGCAAAGAACGGTAAAGATGAGTTGTTAAAAACAAATTAGCAAGATTTTTCATCGTTTGATGTACCATCGACCGTCCTAGGATTGGGATTGTTAGTAGCGTTGTTGATTTGATGGGTCCTTAGCATTAGATGACGAACGTAGACATTTGTAATAGCACACCACCTATATGAAACCAGATTTAGTGTTAACGACACGCCATGGCATTTATATCAAGAGATAATCCTATTCTCTATAATTTCGATAGATCATTTAGGAAAGTCACATGAAATTAAATCTTGAAACCATATTAGTGAGGACGCCCAAGACATTCTACTATTAGAATGTTATAGTAGCATTATTAACTTTGTAGTCGCCAACTATTTGTGATGACTCCATGTGATACATAAAATATTTTGATTAAATACCATTTAATTAATTTTTTTCGCTTTTTAAATCGGGGCGGTCAGCGTATGACGTTGTTAGTATTTTTGAATAGAGCGAGACAAGCACCATTTTTGTGTTTTTTGACACAAATAGTGTTATGTCCATACCGTTTTTTGTATTGTTCATACTTACATACATATACTATTATTTTCATTACATATGGGTGATATCGCTATCAATATGTTGAATTATTTGGCCTTCATTTGATAATTTACAATCCTTTCACAATACCCTCCTCCATATTGCACCCGCATATTGTGCCAAACACACAGAGAGTGACCGCTGAGGTTCACTTTTCCAGCAAAATGTTAAACCCATGTTAACGATAATAGTGTTCAATCAAATATTATCAATTCGTTGAATAAGAAATGAGGATATTATATGAATGAATATGAAAGAGACATGGCAGAAAGCGAACTAAGATTCCTTATAATATATAAGAACATTTACCTTCAACATGGAAAGACATGCCTATGATGGCTACCCCATACATCATTTTCTACACTTTTCCGAATAGAAAATGAAATAACATAGAACAAATCAACATATGACCAGCTATTATGTCGTATATTTATCATTTTTAATTTTTAAGTCTAAAATTTTGTATGAAGGCCTTTAATGAAAGGTGACGGATAAATTTTCTCTCCATTCTCAAAATTCTTTATCAATATAGAATAATTACAATATTGTAATAAAAGAGGGATAAAGGGAGAGACCATTGAATGCACTATATCTATATCACAAACTATCCCAACAAACATTTTTACATTTCTAAGAATCATCATCTTCAAAGTTTTAATCACAACAAAAACACACCAATAATTGTGATATTAACGAGAAGTCACATAAATACCATATACTTTCTTGTTTGTCATAATAATTGTTGTACGAATAAATTAAAGAACAGGTAATTGCACCTGAAAGTCATTAAAAATTTCGTTAACTTAATATAAAATAGTGTTTGCAACCTTCTATAAAATGTCTTTATATTTGCTTTTATATGAATATTTCCATATAACCTTGCAATACAATATTATAATACATATTTGTATAACAAACCATTTATACTTTTGAATTTCTTCCGATTTATCAATATTTTGATCTTGTTTTCTTTTTATATTATTTGTTTGATCTTTTTTCCATATTCAATATAAAACAACTATGTTCTATCTTAAAATACACCTTACAAATATTTAAGCCCTCATATTTATGTTATATGTGTACACATCTAACGTAACAACCCCGCGATATTAAAAGGAAGAAGCAACCGTAATATTAAAGGAGGTAAAAGCTAAAAAGTTAATCAATAAAATATGAAATGTTGTTTTTAATTATTCATCCATATTCTCAACGAATATATATATATATATATATATATATATATATATATATAAGGAACAATTTTTTATTATATTATTTATTGTGCCATCATTCAATACCTTCCATATTTTCGAAGGCTCTTTTCTTCCATTTTATTATCGCCCCCTTCCCCGATTATTACTTTCCTTCATTTCAATAATCATTGTTTTTTTTTTTTGATGACACATTTTTTTCTCTCAAACTATCAAACCCAAAACCTTCCACCTTTTGTACCTGTTGTTTAATATTTACCACCCACCAACGAGAAATTGTATTCAAAAGTTGTAACTTTTCACACCACCTTTATGGAAAGTGGCACTTCAGCTAACATCCATCAGACCATCACTTACAACTTTAGAACTTCGATTACCATTCAACAATTTTTTATCCTCTCGCCCAACAATTTGGGTTTTCCATATAATTTCGACTCACCGGATCCTAAGTGATGAAAGAAGAGAAATTTATTTAGATAGAAATAGTACAAGAAAATTTTTATTTTTGTTCGTTTATTTATTATGCGTATGAGCATTTAAATTTTATTATCGACATTTTAAGATACCTTTTTAATGTTGACATAAGAATGAAATGAAAAGAAAAAAATGAGTTTTATCATTAGTCCATTAATTTGAAACAAATATTAAAAGGAAATAAAATGTTTTTAATTATGTTAATATTTTTAACAGTTTTACATATTAAGAAATCTTTAAAATCCGTGTAAAATTTTTGATTCACTAAGATTCAAATTGATCTTAATTAATGTTGATATTTATTTTAAAATTCATTTTGAGTCACTAACATTCAAATTATCTGATTTATTATATATAATAGAAATGAAGACATAAATAAGCCAACAAGATTAGTCCAATCCAATAAAATAAATCATAATAATAAAATTATCCTAATAAAATAAGGTTTTCCTGTGCTCGGCATATTTTCCAGACATCTTTAAAATCCAAATTTCTTGATTCACCATGATTAAATTGAACTCAATTTTGATCTTGCTTTAATGATTTTAAATTCATTCAATATATATGGTTTTTATGAATTGTTGACAATATTTTTTCGACAATAATTTAATCACCAGTTTTCTAGTTGATTGTCATGTAATAGTACTTTTTCACCGCTCTTTATTCATAAACAAATTTCCCCGTATTAATTGCAATAAATGATATTTTTGATATGTATAGAATATATTTTTGCTGTGTTCTAAAATATTTTTTTTACAATGATAATATATTTTCGTTGTCAATTCACAAATATTTTTTATAATGACTAATAATATTTGAAAATATTTTTCGCTAGTTAAATCTTTTGTTTTCTATTTTTTGATAAATAGATTGTTTAAAAGAATAATCAGGTACTTTCAAACCCATTCTTTTTCTATTTTTCACCCTTTTTTCCTTTACATTGACCTTTTTATTTTGATTTATTTACATACACAAATATTTACACAAGACCTCTATCCTTCGCCCATTTAATGGTATTGAAGCTTTTTATTTGAAATTTTATTTTTATTTGATTATATAATTTTGTTTTTGTTAGATTCTTTAAAGTAACAAGTAGGAAAACATTTTATTTTAGAATTCCTAATTGATTAGAGATAGGGGAGAAAGCTTTTCTATACAAACACAATTAATTTTGAGGTTGATACTGTTAAATATGAAAGGTTGATGTAGTCCTTCATCTCATGAATTAATTTAGACCTTCTAATATTTATTATATACATCAACATAAATATTGAAGATAAACAGATAATTAGATTTAAAACATCATTTACACTATGTTTATAAAAGGATATTATCAATGAAAGAGGAACCTAATTCATACAAATATCTTAGATTTGACCTTCCTTCATCAAGATTCCAGTTTCTAGCATTTAGAATTGATTAATAAATGATGGAGGATTTTTTCGAAAACAACTAAATACAAGCAGCTATAGCAGCTTAGTACCTACCACCTAAGTTAGAAATTATGTCATGAAATATTGTATAGAATATATTTTGATCAATGACCAGAATTGTTCATCAAACAATGATCGAGGGAATGTAATTTAGCTAAAATGATAGAAATTTAAAGAACAGAAATGATGATGAGAAGACTAGAATTTTCTAATGAAAGCAATTGTTTTCACGAATCAGATATAGAGATGAACATTACCAAATATATGAAGCAAGTTTAGCTGTTATTTGTTAATAAAGAAATTGTGATGATATTTACAGATCATCATATTATCCTCAACATAAATTAATGGTGTTAGCTATAAAACAATTATTTAATCAATGCTCAACAAAATATCCACTTCTTCAATCAAACAGTCGTAAATTTACGCACAAGATTAGATTTATTGATATATCTATTTCAACAGATCCGATTTAAAAACCATTTATCCAATGGTAAATTTTAAATTTATTGTTTTATAAAAACATTCAATATAAATTACTACAACCAATCCAAATTTTCACAAAATTAGTTCATTTATTATAATTAATTTGTCATTTTGAAAGAAAACCTTTGAATATAAAACCTTCATTTAAACAATTAATGCCTAAAATATAAGAAAGGACAAATAAAGGCTAATCCAATCACATTAAGACTGTTAAAAAGACTAAGATTTTTATTAAGGAGACACCTAATATTAAAACATTTTTTGATTTACTATTGCTATTGGGAACATGAAATTGATTATTATCTTTGTTTTTTTAATTTTAATGATATTGTTATTGATTTTTATATTCATTATATATCCTATGATTGAATTTAATAAATTTATGGAATTTCTTTAAACATTCTTGAAATTTTTGAATATATTTTAAATATATTTAATTAAAATAAGAACCCATTTATTTTCTAGACTATAGAACAAATTTTATCACTTTTTCAATTTATATGAACGATAGGTAATTAAATGAATATCTATATTGTTTCAACAAAACAATATTGTTTATTTTAATAAAATTTAATTACATAGTAGCATACATATATAACTTGTAATAAAATTAATATGATGAAGATTTAGAATTAATAAACGTTACAATTTCTAGAACATTTAACGCGTATCCAAAACAGATAGTTATTAAATTTTTTTTTTTGTAATTTAAACTGCAATTGCAACCACATGTTGCAAAAATAAAAAAACAATTCGCACATAGAACAATATAGCCCACAGTTGCAGATGTTACAAAGAGAAGGAGCTATTGGGGAGATGAACGAAAATGCTCTCATGAACATGATATGACGACATTGCACGACTGCCTTTTTTGGAGCCTTACAAACTTAGTCGACAAGAAGTAGTGAATAATTTTGTCTGACTACATGCCAACATGAATGCCTCATAATCCTGCAATAATTGATTAAAACATATTAAATTGTTAAGAGGAGAAATCAAGAGCAATAATTGAAAATTTTAAAATAATTACACAATAATTTATTATAATAAGCAGTTTTGTAAGAACAAGAAATGTGAGTTTATAAAATAAGTTCAATAAAAAGGGAAAATACTATTTGTGCCTTTCATAGTTTAAATTTAAAGGAGGACATATAGAAGAGCGAGTTACACAATAGAAGAAGAACCTTGTTTGGGACTTGAGATACAATTATTTCAATATTATTTTAGCAAAACAAAATAATAAATAAAACTCATCATACTTTAATTCTTGCATAATATCCAAAATTGAAATGTCAATTTAATTCATTTACTCAATTAATATTTAAATAATATTCATTTAAAAATACAATAAAATTATTATTTTAACAAATATTACAAATTATATTTAATATTCATTTATAGAAAATGAATATTATTTTAACAAAAGAAAGAAGAACTGCTATTGATTAATACGATTCTAAAATGTACATTTCTTTCATTATTTATGTTTAAAATCCCATTTTGTCATAGTGTCAATTTTAAACTATAATTCCACAAGTTCCATTTTATAGCATTGTATTGAGATATTTTAATTGCTCACTATTTAAGAAGATCTTGATTATCTAGACCACCAATTTCATCATCCAATCTAGACATCTTAGGTTATTCCTAATTGATCAAGAGTATAATTTTAGGTGTGTTTTGCAAACAAATTCCTATGAGGTATCATTATATGTTCATTTACAAACTTTGGGTATATTAACAGTGAGTTGTGATTTTTTGCTCGTCACAAACTTAGTTTTTTGGTTGGTTGTATCTAGTTATCGTGATTCAAATATTTTTATCACCTTAGATCCTTATATTAGACATATTAGTAGAGCGACATATATGTTTTTTTTGTCTACAATGATTCAAAAATCAATAATATACTAATATTATTTTCTATTAATTATTTATTTAAAATTATATAGAAAATTTTTAAAATTGCACTAAAAGTTGACAGTTTGAAATCATATGATATGAAATTTGTTTACGATTACAAAGTAAAAAACATTTAAGATTCTTTAGCTAAATATAATTAAAGATATGTTTAGTAGTTTTTTTTAAATGTGAAGAAATTTATATTCATTAACAAAAAATCTTGAAAGAGTATGTATGAATACAAAATATTACAATTAAGTAATTAAAGGTAAATTTAGTGTTATTTAAGAATTAGAATTATGACATTCACATCATGATAAGATAACCTGTGTCCCTACACTTAAATTAAAGATTTGTAGATGAAAATGATACTGACTATATTAAGAAATAAATAATCATGAAATAATAAAACAATTCTAATATAAATAATATATAAATGAAGAAAACTATTTATTTTTTAAATATAAAATAGCGATAAAAAAGCAATATAGAACAAGAAAAAGTTATATATTTAGATGGTTATACTTAGATACATTTTGTTGGCAAAATTAAAATTAATAATGATTAAAAATTTGGACAACAGATGTTATGGATGTCATAATACATATGGGCTTTAATTTTAGTGCTCAAAATACCGCCCACATCCAATAGGTTCCATTGCACCTATATCGATACAACTTGTAAATATCCCTAGTCATTTTGTTTGATTGTGGATCAATTTATCAAATAACAACTCGTGAATTTTGTTATTATTTTGGACTGGATCAAGTTATAAACTAGAACAGGCCTTCGAGAAGACTTATAGTATATATGGTTGGATGGATGGAGAGGTTAAGACAAAAATTGTTCAAAAACCCCTTAGGTTGTCTTCAATCTTTACTGTATTGTTAATCATGAGGAAAATATCAGAACTATATTATTCAAAAAGGACCTATGGGTTTTTTATTTTGTAACTTTTTTTTGAAATTGAAAAATAAAAAAATTATAAAAGCTAAAATTATTTAGTGAAAAGTATTGTTTCACCAGAATAAAAAGTTCACCAACTTTGAAATCATAGTAATTATTATTATTATAAAGTAAAACATGTAATATTTATTAGACAATGAACAAATATAGAATATCGAGAAGAAATTGATGTTCAACAAAGTACCAGTAGTATGTGCGCAGTTACAAACTATTATAATTAAGTAATTAAAGGAAAATTTAGTGTTATTTAAGAAATCAAAATTATGAAATATTCACTAATATGCTCACTGCAACTATGTCTAATTTCTAAAATTAAAAAAAATCACATATTCTAAAATTTCATTATTAATTTAATATTTTTATATATTAAAACCCTATTTATGAATAATAAACATATAATATAAATAATATATAACAAAAGAAACCATGTATTTTTAATAATAAAATAGTTAAATAAAAAGAATATAGAACAAGAAAACTATAAGGTTTTGGATATATGAAATCATTTATTTTTATTAAAATGTAATTTTTAAAAATAATAAATATTAAAATTATTTATTAAATTAATTGTTTGATTCATTATGATGATTTAATTTAGCTATCTACCCCCTTTTAAATAAACTTATCTTGCATGAACACCATGGGTCAACACCATGAGTTGTTTTTAAGTACTTTATTATTTTATTTTTTAACATTCTTAAAATTTTTACCATTAATATTATACAATCTCTTTATTTAATTTACTTTTATTTTTATTTTCTCTCTTTTTTGTGTAATTTAATATTAATAGATAAATGAACAATACACCAAACATTTCTAAAAAACTAATGATGAAAATAGAAACCATTATCAGATGAAGGGCTTCAAAACATGTCAATCATTTGTATTTAATCTAATATTTGATATTATGGATAAATAGGGGAGCTGTTTTCCAAATAAGAACTGCTATAATATTTAATTTTAAAACTATTCAGATAAACCTCAAAATAAATGAGTTTTCAATTTATAAATGAATAAAGACAAATTCAAATGACTAATTACGATTGCACAGAAACATACCCTAACGTTATTGAATTCCTATTGGTTTATTTTTACATGAGGAAGACATGTATATGAACAAATACCATAGTTATCCTAATGCACCCGCTAAAATGAAGAAAGATGATGATATTAGTAGCACCATTTATTTAATATAAAGGTATTATTTAGAAGTAACAGACATTTTATAAAATTAGCTGATGGCATAGATAAAAACCATTGCTAGACAAAATCAATAATACGTATCAATTAATATTAATTCAAGGAATAATCAATTTTATTTTTTTTGAAAAGATGAGTTAATTTTTAATAGAGATAAAGAAACAAAATAAATATTTACATACATATATAATTAATTAAATACATTTTAGACATTAAAATTAATTAGGGAAATTTTTATGAATTTTAATAGAGATAGAACAAATTGTTCAAAGAAAATAATCACTAAATCAAGATTACTAATAGCTAAACTTAAACTCATTTTCGTTATCGTTGAATTAAACAATAAACAGCTAGGACCTTTATGATACCTAAGAATATAAGCAATAAAAGTGGAAAACGAATGGAAAAGAATCAAGCCTATCCTTCTACAAGATTATACAATTGACTAGAAATAATGTGTACAAACGAAAGTCCCAAAATAAATTAACAACCTCACGAAAGATTGTGGAACGTTGATTAAATTAGTGTTTTTTCAATATACAACTTTTCACTAATATATAATCGAATGTTATTGAAAGATTAATAATTAATACTTTAACAATAATTTTAAAGTAATAATTTAGTCAAAAACCATGACCCAATGGGATTCTTAGAGGAAAAAATTTTAAAGGTTAAAACTCCTAACTAGTTGAAAATTAAAGGAAATAAATTATACTATTATTTTTTTTATTCAATTGATTTTAGGTTTTTTTTTTTTTTAATACAATATATGAACCATAACCTCCCATCACATCATAATGTGAAATTTGTGTAGTATCTAAGATATCTGAACTGAATCCCTTTATTAATAATTTACGACAAGAATAGGTATCACCCTTAGAGAAGTTGTTGATTAATAACATGTTTAGCTACAAGGTTCCTTTCCTGTATAAAAATTAAATATATGAAAATAAAAATTCAAACTAAATTTTCTTTCAAACCTGTATTGATTATTTAATGTGAGAGGAGAACCAAACCTTCTCGACAGAATATCACCCGTTAAAGCATACCCTCCATCATCTCCCATTTATGTGGTCCGGAGGTACCTCCAAGTCACTAAAAAATTGTTAATGGTTATGCGAACAGGCCTCCACCACTTAGACACAAAATACAATTACACTTCATCAAGGCACAACAAAATACTATGAATATCCATCAGAAGCAGAGCTTCACCGGTGCCCTTTCCCATGGTTTATTTCTGCTTTTGACCATATATTCCATTGTGTGACAATGAAAGCACATGATTGTCTCCGAAGGGGGATGAAAACCACATACATCATTGTTCAAACGCGTCGACACCGGTCAGTGATTTTAAATCGAAAGATTTGATAATTAATATGACCATAAGCTGGTATTTCGTACCCTTTTTCGCTCACTTGACCAACTTTGCGATTATTTCCATTTTTTGTTTCATCCATGGTGGCGACGCTCGATCTCAATGTTGAGCGATTCTTCTCGCATCCCACCCAAAGACATATGTACTAAATATGACCATAATGTTTTGTGTTGAAGTTTTCCATTACCAAACTCGGTAGTTGTTCTGCCTTGGTAAGGGTTATATGACAGAATGTGTCCATTTTTAATTAACACCAATACTCGACTTCATCACAATATTAGAACCACCTATTTGCGTGCCTTTATTCATTTATACCAAAGATTAGACCGTAGTGCTAGCTCTTCTATCAACATTATTGGTCTAGAAAATATGTCAATGCTCGCTATTGCATACAGGAGTTTTTTCCTAAGAATATTAGACATATGGTCTTCATTTCCTCCAATGTTATCCTCCTTCTTGGCTACAATTCCTTCTTCTGAATGTTTCGTATTATGAGCAATATTATTGTTGTCGATATTTACTAATGAATTTTCATTTATATGATTTCATGACTACATTTCCATGGTCCCTCCAAGAAATATACTGAGATACTAACATACTGAGTTTTACACCATAAGAGCACCATCTCGAAGTAGCTTCAAAGAAAGATTCTAAACTCGTTCCTCCTACAAAATATTAAATTCAAATTTTCTTCACTAAAAGAATGTAGTCATACCACAAGAAATTAATTGCAGATTAAATTATTTTCATGTATTTTAAAATATTCTGTCCTCACTAATCAGGTGGGGGAAATAACCACAATTGAGAAGAACAGAAAACACGTGTCAATTAACACACAGACATATGCACAGAGAGAAATTAACTAGTCTCTCCATTCCTACATATTATTATTAAGAAATAAAGAATGAATATAATGCCTAGTGCCCATAGCACTTTGTCAAGTATTATCTATACTACCACTTTCAATAAGTCGCTCAACAATATTTGTCTAATCTTGACCAAGTCCTCTGTCACGTACTCTTTTCCGCTATTAGCTTGTTATTATAAAATTTCATCCATAATTTTTTTTAAAATCCTTATAGGCCCTTTTTCTAAAATGGCACCTATAATTGAGAATATAATTATATATTTTCAATAATTTTAATTCCAACTTAAATTTAATTTCTATTTGCGCGAGTTAATTATTAATTTATTAGACTATTAATCGCTAATACCTACGCACTCATCACACCCTCTTGTGTTTCAACAATATTTAACTATTTAACTACTTAACTTCAATTTTAGAATTTATCCAATTGTTATAAACGAACACCTGACCGGATCTTGTACTGAATTACCATACAACTAAATAAGTTTGATCTTAATTAATTGCTTATATGAAAACCATTAGCGACTTGTCTGTTGTTTTGCGCAGAATTATTTGTCGTAATTTGAACGAAAGTTAACCGTATTAGTCAATAATGCCCTTCGTATTTCGAATTAATATCAACTTAACCTTGATCTGGCTTCCCCTACCAAGTCCCCCATATTTCTTCTTGTTTCTCGCTATGATTTTATAGATGTTATTTTTAATAGGACTTCCATTCCATAGTATTAAAGGTCCATCAAACTAGCCACCACTTTTTGCTTGAAATAACGTACGATATTTAAGCAGACGCCCATTTAATTGTATCTTGTTAATTGGTTTTTCATCATATATTATGTTGCCATTTTACTTTAAATTTTTTGACCCATGGACAATATCAAATGTAGCATGGTTCGTTGATATTTTTTACCATAACATAAGTCAAGTTCATCATAGACATGTTTTCTTTAATGAATATAGAAATTAGAAACTATCTTTTTTCAGTTGTTCATGTAATTGCACCAATCATTGCATTTACATCAAGTCTATAAATATTTTTAAAATTATTAAATTCTTCTTTAATATTTAGCATATTAACAAGGAATTCAACAATAATATTTATTTTCAATACAAGAATATTTATTTTTTCATAAAAGGTCTCATGCATTATTAAAGGTTCTAATTTTTCAAGTAATCCAACATATCAATAATTAGAAATATTTTTATCAATATTAAAGGAAATTGATTTTGCTAAAGTCCTAAAATGTTTTATCATTGTCCCACCGATTCTCTAAAGCGTTTTTTATCAGCTTTTGTTCTTCGATCGCGTTTATTAGAGAGACCCGCTTTGATTAGACCGCGTTACATCCATGTTAAAAGAAATTGCCAGAAATCCATGTAAGAGCGTTATATTTTCTGAGAGTACCTATGAACTAGCAATCTACGTATCTTCACCGGCGCTAATTAACAAGAACCAAAGATTTAGGCAAACGAACCATTGTCTTTTGGATCCTCATCCTTCAAATGAGGGCAGAAATAGAATAACTTATTGTTGTTTTTAAGGATTCAAAAAGATGACTTTTTTATCATAGAAGCAGAAGAATGAACTATTTGCTTATATAGTTAGTCAATCCTTATGATCAAATCAACACTGAAAATATTAGATCAAATTTTGAATTACACTTACCTTTACATGTTCATTCATTTTGGATGACCCTGATTCTTTTAAAATTTGAAATGTAGAGGAAAAAAATTATTACATTGGTTTAATAGTATTTATTTATGTTTTATGTTAAATTGTTATGTGTTGCCTTGAAGTCAACTTATTTAGCATTTAATATCGTATAGAGTTATAGGATATTTTTCACAAGCATTCAGTTGTAGTTCAATGACATCCCCATGGTTGTAGAGGATTTTTAAGAGGTCATACATGATTTGAGATTCCCTCATAAAGTGAGGAAGTAGTATGTAAAATTTTGAAGAGGATCTAACAAATTCCTCAAACTTCACTATTCTCACGTAAGAAATTACATACAAAGAAGATGAATCAACATATTCCATATTGTGGATGGATAAACTATCTCTTATATAATCAAGAATATGTTTAAATGAGAATTTAAACATGGAATAAATTAGAAAAAGCACAAATTGACCACTGAATCAGTGATGACTTTGCGGTATTGATAATGCGATTGAAGACCAATAAACAAACTGTTTAAAGGTAAATTGAAGGTAAAAAGCCCATAAATCCACAAGGAAATTAAGAGGAAGACTTGATAGATAGACATATAGACGAAATGAGGTTGTTCTAATTTATTTGTTTGCCCGTGCATAGGTTTAAAGGAGGGAGATATAGAAAGGTAGATAAATATAAACGATAGTGATGAATTATTTAAATGAAGGAACGTATCTCGCTTAACTTGCAGCTTTTAGCTATCGTATATGCAGAAGCCACATTATTTTTTAATAAACCTCTTGTTACTAATTCGTATCTTTCACATAACTTTTGATGAATGTGTGATGGTTTGTTGATTCACTTATACACAAATGAAGAATATTGTGCACAACAGCAGCGAAAGGCTATCCTTTGTTTTAAGTATAGCCATGAGGAGTTTATTCGTTAGAATAGGAAAATAGGTTCACACGTATAATTATATGATTGAACATAGAACAAAATGATGAATTACTAGCATGGCATGGCAATAAACTATTGGGAGTTAACATTGTTGATATTTCCCTTTAAATGACCATATAAATCACCATACTGAACTGTTTGATTATCCTGGGTATTTAAGAACATGTAGAGTTCTTTATAGTTTATTGACCTTGTGTTCCCATTAGACACTGGGTATTTAATGGTCTATAAAGCATAGGGGTTTTCACCCATATGAATTATGATTTCCATGATTTTTTAGATTAATGGCTGAATGAATTCCACACATAAACATGTGATATTGAAATGTTTGATCACTATTATTGTATTGAGAAGGACTATAATGATTAATGTGTATAGAGACATTAAGCATAAAGACAGCTATTTAGAATGGTTAATATAACAAGGCAGGTACCAACATCTTTTATAGGTGAGGATTTTTTCTATGCAGTGCGAAGTATTAAACAAAGTAAAATTATTGCTTTAAAGATTTTTATGTGCAAAAACAGTTGAAAATGTACAACAAACATAGTTTTTAATAATGTTCTTTACATTAAATTCATAGACGAAATCAACTTAGCTAAATAATATTTAGCTAATATTCCAAGGTATGACATGTTTTTTGTTTCGTTAAACTAGTTAATTCAATCGACAACGAGTCTATTTCTAAAAGATTGATTAGACACCATATATAAACATATTTCGCTTAAGTTGAATATTACCAAGCAACTAGTTCATAATTTATTATAAACCATATATTCAACAGATAGAACTTAGTCACACCTACTTATGATCCATTAATTGATTAATCAACCTAAAACACCATAAAGCAATATGCGTATAATTGAGTTAACTGTTGTGCTGAGACCAGTTCAAGGGCAATAAATACCATTAAATCAGGTTCAAGTTACAATATACTAATCGTTAGAACATTAATTAGGAATTAATTATAATTGCCTGAAATAGGGGCTAACTTCAACGAATATTTCATATGAACGTTATTCAGGATTGAAATTACCAAGTATCGTTTTAGGTTCAAACTCATGAATAGAGATATAAATATACAGGGGCATATTGTGGTTGTTTTGTTAGTATTGTTATTCATCCACCTTTATTAACTCAATACATAGTAATGATAACATTTCCATATAAACATTCATGTAAACAACTTTGTCATGGAAAATACGATTTAAATTACCATTTGTTTTGTATCATGATTTTAGTAACCATACCACCGAACCATTAATTATATGTAAAAGGCAAAAAATTATTGAGTTTAAAATATCAGTTTATATCTTCAATATTATTTATATTGAGTGCAGCATTAAGCCAAGCGTTGTAGTAGTGATTTGCTAAAGGGTAGCTTGATAAATGACATGTTTAGCACTAATGTTGATATATCAAGTTTCTTTCATGCATTTTAATTGACATTCATAATTGTAGTCATAAATACTTTAATTAATTGTTATTGAAAATGCCTTTAAAATCAGTATTATTTTCATCACTACCAACATAAATCAATACACCTTCACTAAAAGCAACTCATTTTCAATATATTAGCAAAGTTTTTCAACAATACTTTTTACACCATTTATATTTTTTCGTCAATATTTTGTTCTATTTTTGACACCACTAGTTAAACCTTTACCTTTTATGCTCAATATATTATGTCATTTTTTCCAATATATTTGATAAATGGCAATGTACTTATTGATCCCTTTCATAAAATAGTTTTTTTGTGGTCACGATGTTTATGACGATGGCGTTGTTGTTTGTTCGACTAATGTGATTATGATATTGGCAACATCCGTTTGTTGACATAAGCAATAGCATAAATGGTATTTATAGTACCCTTTGTTTTAATAGAGGCTTTGTGACTTTATTGATAACCAATACAAAAGTAGCTGTGATAGAAACTTCAAGAATTTGAGTTATGTTCAATAATCCAGACTTGTGATGCAACCTTAGTAACAATGATCACAGACATCCTCCTATGTCTCACTCCTTTATTCAATTTTGAATCCGCCCAAGGCTTTCATTTTTTTTTCTCATGTTAAACTTTCTGTTCTAATTTATTACTCAGTTGTTATTTTCGTTTCTAACTCAAAGAAACCATAACCAATGAACAAACTTACTTTCTTGAATATTTAACATTCATTTGTTTCCATAACTTAGACTCTCTTTATTATATAAATCTATTATGGTATTTATCTTCCTCAAACCTTTTGGTCCAACAATATTCTAGGAAAACCCCATTCCAAGCTCCTTTTTTTGGCTGAGTAGCTAACTATTTATGTCACTATTAACCCTTCTGATTCAACTACTTCTAACTATCTTTTATGGGTATCGTGCTTTCATATACCTGTACCCTGCCCCCCTTGCCTTCATTCACTTCTTTTAGTGCTGTGTTTACCATGACTTTTGTGTTCTACTTAAACTAATTGTTTTCCACATATGACAAATAATATTTCCACACTGAATAGGATTTGCTATCTCTCCCGAGATTTTTTCCTCTGTTCAATCATTTATTTTTGCAATAACTGAATAAATTTTTGTTACCCAGTTTTTAAAACACGATGAGTTATCCATACCACCTGTCATTTATTATCCAACTAATTGTGAGAGTTGAAAGTGTTCAACCCTCCCACCCACATTCATTTCTAGTCATCCAACAAAGGTATATTTGGTCACTATTCTAACTGTTGTCCCATTCCTTCAGTTGGTATTTTCTTTAACTGTTCCTCCCCATTTTATAGTATTTTTAATATGAGGATAAAGGGGTTTTCCCTCCCCGAGACATATTTTTTTGTCTCGATTTCCGTAACTGCTTTAACTATGAATAATGTTCTCATAAAAAACCTGTCTATTATAATTAAAATATGAATGATAAAAATATTTCGATATACCCAATAATTTGGCCTTTGGCAATAACATGATTTTCAGCGCCTTGCCATTTTAATTTTTATATCATTTAATCATTTCGCTCAACATATCACGTTGCAAATTGCCTTCTTTTCACCATCGCTTTCTCATGTTGTACGATTATAAACATATAGATCGCATCAATTTACAGATATAATCAACTTATTATCAGGTTTTGAACCATAATTTTCATCAATATAATACTTTATTTCTTCAAACTTTACTTTATCATAGACATATCTGCTAAAACAAAACATCTTTACAACCACCTCTTCTTTAAATACACTTTTTCAGAAAATGATCTCATTTAGAACATATTAAAATATTAATTAATGATATGACCATAATCAATTTTTAAAACCATGGTATTACGGTTGAACAGATCATTTTGTTCATGAACAAATAGTTATTGCGCCATTAAAAGGTATTGATACAAGATTATGTTCACATACCGCGTTGAATATTATATCATTTATATGCTTTCCATTCAGTAGCACAGAAGTGAAAATGAGATTTGATGTTTACAGCGACAAGAATAATGTTTTCATGAATAGGGTTAATGAATGTTTAATTTATAAGAGTCATATTTGACGAATATGAACAATTTGAAATTAACAGCGATTTCACACTTATAATTTGTAAATGGTATTTCCATGACTGCTTAGTTAGGATTGCACGAATATCCGGTGTCCGATGACACATGGATGATGACGTGAATGTTTAACTATTATATCTATGCTCATGATTAAATCTGTTCTGGGTGAATTATTTATCACTATCTTTATCCACTTACAATGGTATTAATGATGTCTAATTAATACAAATAAATTATTAAACTGAGTAAATTCTGAAATTACAATAAAATATTTTATTCACCTCACTCATCTCATTATTTCCCTTTAACAACAATTGAATTTATTTGTTTTTCCTATGCTCAACCATTTGTGAGAATTGCGTACTATGGAAAAAGAAGACAAACTGAAGAAGAATTTGTCTTAAGAACACAGAGCACCGAAAGGATGTACTGCATGTAGTGGAACATGACATGTAATTATTATGATGAGGGAAAACCACGTATATTATAGCTTTTAATATTGTAGTGCTCAACATATTTTGCATTTGTGTTATAATATAAACCAACAAAATTTTTAAATTGCTAGAAAATAAAATATTTTTGGAGGGGAACAGAAAACCATTTTTAATTTTGTGGCTTTTATTTTATGTTTATTTCAAATTAAAGTGGACATGGACAGCAATTAACCCACATTCAATGAATACCTATTATAATCTTTAGAATGATCATTCAACATGATCTGAGGAGATGACAATGTATGTTTTCAACATGTTTTTTATACCTATCTATATATTTTTATCAATGTGTCTTCTCAAAGTACATGGCCACATTTACTTTTCTGGATGTGGTTTAATTACTCAATTTGTGTTTAAACATTAAAATTTAGTAAGCCTATAATAGTATAAATCAAACAGTCATGTTTTTCTTTTCTTCAAATTATGTTGTTGCTTGCTTGCTTTTTTCATATGACGATTATTATAAAAGTACGATACAGAAATTATCGTACACTGAAGTTTCATATACTCATGACAGGTTGTATACAAGGTATGTCTGGGATCGTTTATTAGAATGTCATGAAATTGCACTGAATCGCTTATGAGAGGGAATGAAGCGGAAAGTTACAAACAAACAGGGCTTAAAGGAAATATGAAATCTTCAGACAACAAGTATAACTAAGAAAGTTACATTTTCACAAGACAGAACAGAAATTTAAAACAACATATTCATGAGGAGGAGGTATATTTTTTCACATCATAGGAACATTCGTTTATTCACTCGGGATTACCAGAGCAATTGCTTACTCACAAGCTGCTCACAATGACCCAGCTAGGGATGGGGGTGAGAAAGAGGCTTTAGGAACTGGAGCCGAGAGGGGGTGAGAGTCACAAATTGGAGTCGAAGAGTTATTAGGACTTTTCCCAAGAGAAGAAGAGAATAAAGTCAAGAGGCTGAGGCGACATGAACCTTGAGGCTAACAAGCACGAGGAAGCTTGACCAATTAGTGCCTACAAGATTAGGTGCTGGAGTGAGACCCATGAGAGGAGGAAGTGAGAAGGCATAAGTTTTTTCTTATTTTATAGAACATGACAACCTCCCTGTACCAAACATAGTTATCGTAGGCGTTTTATCAAGGAGGCACCACGGCCTGAGCTTCTTCGTTTTCATGTGTATTCGGCGTAGCTGGCAGCAGGCGAGACCATTCGTGAGCCAAGAATACGAAGACCCACAAACTAAACAAGGAGGAGAATGAGAATTTCAAGGCCATCAAGTGAACAAAGGAAGAGACCCACCGGACCACCGACAGACGGTGAGAAGCAACACGGGGACAGAGAACAAGATCAAAAACACATTGGATGAACACGATCAAGGAGAAGTGGGGCAATTCGTAGCCGTTCAACAAGCAACTATCACCAGCCGTTCTGTTGTTTTAATATCAAGCCATCGTTTAGCAGTAACCACGTGGTGAGGATTCGTAGCGCTCATCACTTATTCAAAACTTAAAATGTCCATGTTAAGAATATCACTCATATCCAGTGAGCTCAATGAGCCAACCGAGATACCAGTTCCGCTAGGTGGTGAGTAAAGGCTAGTAGTTAATGTCCGACTTGGACCACATGGCCACACCGGTTAAGTCCATCAGAAGTGCACAATGCCATGATTTTATACGTTGACCACGATTCGTTAAAGCATAGTTTTATTGTTTTCAAATATTATTTATTGTTTTATGCTGCTTCATTAAATTTTTTAATATATTAAACAAGTAAACTTTATAATTCCATATGTTTGTTCGTTGATGTTATCAAGATCAGTAGTATAAATAAAGTAATTGAATGACCCACGTTAGTAATTAATTGTTTGTATTGAACCTCCAACAATTAATGTTATTAATATAATTAAATTAAAATATATTTTTGATGAATCGAAAGCAGGATCGAGAAATTATGTACTAAGAAATCAATAGTAGTATGATAGTATTTATTATCCAGAATAGAAAAGAACAAATTTACGAATGAATTAATTATTATAAACTATAAGCAATATTATTTTTGAACCTTAACATGTTCAAGAACAAATCAACATTTAAAATATATATGGCTATGAACAACTCACCTAATATCAAGGAGTTTATGATTAGAAGAAATTTTGAAAACGAAACAAAACCGAATAAAACTTTTTCAACAGCATTTATCGTTCGCTGCTCGTTTTAAACTTACAATGAAATCTTATCTCGCCAACCAGGTGAAGCGAGAATGGAAAATTTATTCCAGGATTTACTGGAATTGGAAAACTTGAAGGTCACCACCTGGACATATATGCATATTTATGGTTAACATAGTATAGTATCTCAATGCTATTCTTTCTTTGCAGCCCAGCACCATGTTGTTTACACACATTTTAGCCGGTAATGAGTGTGATCTTGATTTGCATGACGTGAAATTCAAGCACTGACTTTCTGGTGGTCTTCTCACTTCGACCGTATCCGTTCTTCACCAGTATTCCACGTATGTTCTGTTTCGATTCTCAAAGGAATATTCGGTCATTTAAATGTCACTATCAGTTATCCAGTTCACCCACGTACCATTACCTACTATTAATGTACCTGTTTGTTGACAAACCATGAACAGTTTATTATTTTCACCACTCTTCTTTCTATAATTATTTTATTGTTCAGCTTTTGAGGACGAAACAAGGTTGTTTCTAGTTGATGAAAGTATTCTTTTTAGGCAGTGGCATGACACCACAACCATCTCGTTCTGCTCAAACATACTTGCTTCAAAACTTCCGTAACTATCCGATGAAAGCATTGAGAAGCCGAGGATGATTGGAAACATATCTTCTCGACAAATTTTGGGCCAGCAGACATAAACAACTGAGGGTCCATCTGGTTTTTTTAAAGCTCTTAGGCAAAGGAGTGAAGCTCCCTGTTTTTAACTGCTGCTTTGCCTGTGAATACAATGTCCCATTTCCACATTCTCTGAAGCGTTAGTAAAACCCTTCTTTATTCTGGAATCACAATCACTCACAATTACCTTTTCTATTCAGGTAAGGCTCTCTGGTACTCTTTAATACAGTAAATTCCCCAACAACACTAACATTCCATTCTCCTACAACTCTCTGCCCACCTTCTTATGCTTCACACAGTTCACATACTACGTATTATAATTAACTCTATGTATTTTAAATAAGATGTTGATATATTTTCTGTTTTCAAGTTCAAATGTTAAATTTTTAAATTATCGCTTTGGTGGAGGTAAGAAAAGAACAGTTGAGTCATTTTTTCAATTTTAAGTAGAGGATAGCCATCGATCCTCGCGAAGACTAGCCTTCCAAGAATTTCTTACCATTTTGTTTTTTCTTAATGTTCACATCCTTCCATTTTCATTTAAAACTGTTCGTGAGCATGATCAGTGTTATCACCACCCTAGAAGAGGATGAACTGCAAGAAGCTTTTTTGTCTCCTCCGGTTCATCAACTTGTTGCTAGCAATTACTTGTTTTAGAGCTCACCATTTGTTATTCAATAGTTTTTTCGTACTGCCTTCTTGATGATGTTTGTTCGATATGGTGAACAAGACAACCCTGAAAATCTTAAAGGGAGAATAAGTTCAATATTTGTTTGCCTCTGTATATATGTTCTCTTTTTGAGACATTATCACTGGAAGTTATAATAGTAGACTTCCATGTGGACATAATACTTGTCACACCATCAAAATATTGCATACATTTTAACATTTTGGAAAGCTCACCATGTTCATTTCAACACAAAGCACTATGTTTATATCCCGTGGTAATGAAGAGATCGAAGAACGAGTTCATCCTCATGAACTGACAGCAAAACAATTTGTCCTAATAAAGCTACCGCTCAATGCACGATGATCGATCGATTTTTCATATTAGACTCCAACAACATATGTAGTAGAACACACAATGGCACGTGGCAGCAGCCCTTTTCCACAATCTCTACTTAATAGAGAGACAAATGTTCTGCTATGGACGTTGATGGTATTTCTTTTGTGACAGAATATACAAACTGATATAGAAAATATTTAATCACCTGTACTATATACATTTTTCCTTTTTTCTCCATCTTCAACCTTGTTGAATATCACCAAGAAACACTAGTTGTAAGAATTTGTCCTGGACTCAAGACATCTATAAACTTTTTCAAAAGACTGATGACTAATTCTCCACCAGAGAAGGAATATGGATGAGAGAAATTGACAGAAGAAATATTTCTTAAATACCATTATGATGTATTCCCCAGGACTACTTGATATAAAAACAACATCTATAGAGGTATCCCTAGTGCCTACCACAACATTTAACTGTATATGAATGATCATCAGTATTCCATTTTAACATCGTGAGCCTTCATCGAGGGTCAACCCATTTCTCACTGCAGAAACGTTGGTACCAAATACCATCCGTAGGCTTCTCTCTAGCCATTTCTGTTGTATTTATATGCAAGTTGGGGACCTTGACATATTTTTCACAAAGAGCCCAAGACCTTTTCACAACCTCTTCCATAACAAGATGAGTGATTATATATATAGAATATGCGGTTCTAGCCGGGGGGCGTAATAGACATCCAAGATGGGTTATCATATTTATTCATCAACAGTTTGACATGAACAGACTCTTCACCTTGCAGAACAACTGGGCTGTATTGCTAGTGAGTTTTATTAGATTATTGAACATTATTTTGAAGCTCACCAACAAGGTAAAATTTTATGAAATATTAAGAGTTTTTGGAACACCTTTTCGATACTCTCTTCCATCATCAACAATAGGTAACATTAGCAAAGCCTCTTTTTCAGACATTAAGTCTTTGTCCTAAAAAGTACATGAGAAGATTGACTATACCTTGAATCTCACTTTATATGAAGAATTACAATAGTGATGTTTATCATTTCAACTTGTTTCGTCTTATAAATTAAATCGAATTTTATAAGTAGTGTCAATAATTTTATATTCATTCATTCAAAGGAGTATGTCTAAAGTATTTTTTCAGCATGTATATTCATTTCTACCTTAAGCTTCCAATGATTCGAAGTGCTGAACCATATGCTTTTTTGTTGTTCTTGATATGATGTTATTATTCTTTCACATTTTGAACTACTGGTGTTTGGTCTAATTTTAAGAAAGCATTTTCCATGAGTAGTTCACATTCATTTGTCCAAACATCTTAGTTCTCATACACTAACAGGGGTATTATTATGATTAATTGTCAACCATGCAACATGTTCAAACCTTTTTTTTGTAAAAATAAAATTATTTTAAAATCAAAAATCAAAAATTAAAAACAAGCAGGTACCAAAATATTAAATCAAAGGGTGAATGTAATTAATACAAAAGAAGAACTTAATTAAAATAGTAAAATATATGTTACACAAAAGTCTAAAATGCTATTGTGTATTTTTTGTTTTATTAAGGAATAATTAAAAGCTGTTCAACTTTTGCTAATAATTTATGGGGTATCAAACTGTTTAAACCTGACCCACATTTTTGAATATGTTAGAACAAGAGAATAAATATCTAGCCAAACAGTTTAATCTTGGCAGATAAGTAGCTAGGTAGAGTGAATAAAAGGTGCTCAACAATTTAATCTGAGCCCTTGGATGTAATAAGGGTAGAAATAGATAGATTTATCATGTAAAAAGAAAAAGATTGAAAAGGGTTTGCAAGTCTAAATGCACCCTAATAAAGAAGAGAAAATGGTAGTGTTAAGTAGATAGGGTAGGTAGATGGTGCTGCAAAATGTTATCTGATGAATGATGTTGCTACATGTTTTTGATCATTCACTTTCATCACAAGTACTAAAGCAGGAAATACACTGGAAAATCACAGCAAGCAAAGTCAAATTCATTAACCTCCCTCATCATTTTTCCCCCTCAAGAGTTTTACTAATTTCCCCAAAAGTACTAAGGTAATTTGAGATCAAAGGGGCTCAAGGCATTTCCTTGACTTCTGGAGGGACCGGACCCTCGGCCTGATGATCAAAAAGACCTAAGCACTTGAAATAATTCATCATTGTTATCTTCCATCTTTAACTTTTTCCTAAGTAAAATCCTATTTTACTAAGGAAACTGATGCAAAATTCCATAAAAAAATTCCTCAAAATAATTTGTTATTCTAAGTTTAAGTGTTGAAGATAAAATGTTGCAATTTACTTCATAAGTTATCACTTTCTTAGATGTATAAAGATGTTTTGATTTTCCTTGTCCTTTACCATATTAACATTTAATTCTACTATATTAAATCCCTAGTGAAATCCCTTTTCCTAAGTATATAACTCCCTTTTCTATAAATATCCCCAAAACCCATTTATTATAATGTTTACCAAAGTATATATTCCTGCACATTGGAAATAAACACCCCGCTTTATAAGCCCTTTGGTTTAAACTATAGCCTTATACATAAATTCCGCCCCTATGATGAATTAATTTTATTAATTCATTCATCATATAATACTATAAGTATGTTTAATACCAAAACATATTAATAAACTTTGCAAAAGTCTATGCCACCGTGGTCCGTCCACGTGGCATTCCACCTGGCCAAACTCCGTCGCAATCCATTTCATAATATTCATGGGGTTAATTAATCATTTGGACTAATTAACAACCATTTCCGCCTATTAACTTTTCCCCGGGGTGATTAGATTACGCATTAAAACCTTTTTTAAACCCCGACGGGCCCACCTTTGAAATCGCACAAGTTCCCCTCCCTTTCAGCCATTTGATCGTCCGTTCGTTGATCAAAGGTGATCGTTAATCCCGCTGCCCATCCCTTGCCAGCATGTTAAACAGCGGGGGATGGGCGGTTTTTGAAAAGTCAGCATTCCACGTGGCAAGCGTCCTGTGGAATCGCTGCCCTCGCAACTTTTACCGCCCTCGTCCATAAGCGGTGCGGGCTCACCGCTTACCACTTACCGCATACCGCCAGCCCCACTTCCCCACGTCACCCCGTACTACCATGACGTCACCACCTCGAAAAAAACAAAAACCCTTTAAACTTGTAAATAAGCCATTTTTCGTGTTTTTTCGGTTGTTTTTAGTTTCTGAAAGCGACAGAGCTCCCGCTGCAATTTTCAAATTTCACTGCAAATACACCAATTTACTCCGAAATTCCACTGCGCCCGTGTTGAAGAACGTCCCCGCCATTGCTCATTACCTGTTAAAGAACCAGTTTCCATCTAAAAATAGGTATTTATCATTTCGCGCCCCGACTGCAAGTCAAGCTTAGTTTCCTTTGTTTTTTCTCTGAAAAAGTGGTTAAAAATCATCGCTGAGTCCTCCCTGAAGATTTTAAGCCTGTGAAATTGCCCCCAAAACCTGCAAATTCTTCCAATTCTCTTCGTTTCAAGAATCCCGCCCGGCCCGTGAAGAAAACCGAAAACCTCCATTTTGAATCCACAAGAACCAAAATGGAGGTCCCGGCAGCTCTTAATATCACTCCATTGAATGCTCCTCACCGTGAATTGGACTATTTACCTTTGATAGATGAGGATTTCCAAATTAAAGACCTGCGTTTTGATGAAAGTCCCCTATTGAGCTATTGTCGCTGCAGAGACGAATACTCAAAGGGGCAAGATCTTATAGGGTTGTGGGAATCCAATCTCCCAAGATATCTCATCCCCTCAGTCATTATTTTCCCGTAAATCGTCCACTATTGCCATTCTTATCTATGATCCAACTTTGGGAATAAGAATTTCCCCAACCAATGTTCTTCTGCATTATCGTCACTTAACACAGAAAAGAACAATCAAAGAGAATGTGATTAAAGAGTATCAAAGGTTAAAGTGTATCATGTAAAAGTCAGAGAAAGCAAAATGAAGTTACAGAAATGTCAAAGGTAAAACAGTAAAAGTAATTACAGAGGCAGTAAAATGGTAAAAAGAGATGAAAATACTTTCACCAACATTGAAGTTTATCTAAAGTGAAAGTAAAACAGTCAAAGGAACAAAAAAGTGAAAATATGAATTTTACAAAACTGAAGGAGGTTTATGTTCTTAAGAGGACCATCTACAAAAACCTCTCTCACTTTTCTAACAGCTATTATGGTTTTGGAAATATTAAACAAAGTTGGAAAGCACTTTTTGCAGAAAATTACAGTCAAGTCATCATTTTGCAGAGAATATTGTGACCAATTAGAAATACATTTCACAAAAATGAAGGAGGTTTTTGTTCCTAAGAGACCCATCTACAAAAACCTATCTCAGTTTTTTCACAGTGGTTTTATAATGAGAGATACATGCGCATCTTTACAGGCCATTTTTCAGACTCTGTAAAACTCTGTTTTACACATATTTTTTACAGAGAATAGTATGCACAGCTGGAGAGGAATTTTAGGAAAGTGAAAGAGGTTTATCTCACCAACATATTTATCCACAATAACCTCTTTCACTTTTTACATATATATTACGGATTGATAAATACGAAGATATCATTGGAACCCAAGTTTGCAGAATTGTTGGAGCAGATTGCACAAAGAAAGGAAGCAGTTAGTGACTTGGATGCCTCATCATCAAATAAGAGTTGGATCAGATTCGAATTCTCCTCTTTGTCATCACCTATCCATCAAAAATAGTGCCAAATAGTTTGAGTGTCCTTTACTTTAGTTCTATTTATGTAACATAGTTAGAGAGATTTGTGAACCAATTTTGATATTTGTTTCAAGATATTTTAGTTTAGAATTTGTATAAATACTCCACTCTTGGAAGCATTTGGGGTGGATTCTATTACTCTGCTGTAACACTGAGATTTTCGGAATAAAATCTTTTGGAGAAGTTTATTTGTGGCTTGCTGGATAACGATTTGAAGCACTGGACTTGTTGCAGGATTCATGTGTTGGACTACAGTTCAATAAGTGTTTCTACCTTTTGTCTGAAATTTTATATTAGTTTTTAATACCATCATATCCATTTCTGAAAAATTTACATAAGAGATTGAAACAGAATTTTCTTAATTGTACTCTGTTTTCAAATGTGATTGTTCCTAAATGTTTTCTTCTAAATTAGCTATAAGCACGAATTCTTAAATGCTCCTGCTTCGCTAATTTAATCACTGTTGATTGCTATAATAAGGAATCCTTTATTGCTCTTTGTTTGTAGTCAATTCACTTCTTCCTCTGAACATGGTGAAAGATTCTTAGTTGCCTTTCATCCCTTCAAAATCATCCCACCCACTTTAAATTTTAAGGATTGTTCTCTGTCTAGCTATCTTGCCCTGTAATACCATCTTGTGCGTAGAATAGAAATCCAGTAAAGCCATCCTTTGACTCCATAGCCCAATGGACTGAAAGCTCTCAGCCTTGCCCTTAGTTTGTGGATTCCACCAATTTCCCAAAACAAATTTTGAATCTATAACTAGCCTAAAACCTTTCAAGAACAAAGATAAATTATAAAGAGAGAGCCCTCTCTGGATGCAGATTGGCTAGATTCTGCATCTAAAAGGTTGGTTTGTGGTTACCTTGGGTATACTTTCCTCTTACACAACTTCTAGGAAAACCTGAGTGATAACATAGTGGCGACTCCACTGGGGAATGAATCAATTTTACTTGTTAGTATTGTTCAAATATAAGCTATAGACAGAGTCTGAAGATCAGCCAGGTAGCCTTTGAAATTGCTTTTGCTCTGCAAATGCAAAAGTAAATAAATGCTGTTTCAGTCTATCTCTGATTTAGCTTATATGTTGAATCTTAGTTTCAAAATTTTCAATCAGACTCTCTAGTTTAATAAATCTTTGAGAAAATTTTAATTAAAAATCTTAAATTTCTTGAAGAGTTTGTAGAAGTTGTTTTGAAAATTCACAAAAATTTAGTTTTCTGAAGAACTAACTTTCTCTTCAGAATTGTTTTACAGGTTTAGATCTGATCTATGATGGTGGACAGGGATCAGACACACAAAGGTTAAAATCATCCACCTGGCGACTCCAAATCCATTTCACAATCAAGACTCCACTGGAAGAATGAACCTGGAAGAACAATATGGAAAGATCAGGCTTTCAACTTGGATCTTAATCCAAGACATTATGTTCTTTCTCGTTAAGATTCAATATGTATTGTATTTTATATAAAGATATAACTTGGTTGTACAGATAAAGTGGCTTTTCATTATGGCTGATTTTCAAGATGATCCAAGAATAAAACGAAGATATGCTCCCATGAGCAGAGATCACATACCTGGATTTCCACACAAACTACCGAAGGTAAATTGGGGTAAAAATCTGCCCATGTTTCAAGATGAGAATATTGATGATCCTTTATTACATCTCATTAAATTTCATATACACTCATCAAGATTGAAGGGTGATTGGCATGAGGATTGCCTCATGAAGATATTCATGGGAACCTTAGAAGGAAAAGCAAGGGAATGGTATGAAGCTCTTAAACCTGCAAGTTTGTTTTCTCTAAAAGATTTTCATAAGATATTTTATGAGCATTACAAAGAAGATTTTCCATCTTTATCATTAGCTGAAAATTGTTGTGATCAAGCTGAAGATCTTATAAATTACCTTAAAAATATTGATGAAGATTTTGGAAATTGGTCTCCTGAAGATTTATTAGAAGAAGTCCAAAACTTTCATTCTCAAGTTAAATGTCATAATAATCAAGAGGAGTTAAACAAAGATGAAATAATTCAGGAGATAAATCAAGATCCACAAAACCCCTCTGTATTAACAAATGATGTTTCATTTAATGTTTTGAATGGAGTTAAAGACAATAATCAACCTCATGATCAACTTTTAGATAAGGGAAAAAACAATTGTCATTTCAATCTAAGAATTCAGAGATTCCCACCCCCCCTCACCGAAGAAGAAATCAATTTGCTTCTAAACATACAACCATCCTCAAAATATTTACATAATGAAGAAATTGTTTCTACTTCTTCTAATGTTGATGAATGTACAAAGGTTTTCATCCATGAAGGGACAAAAGAACAAGTTGATGCTCATGTTATTCTACCTTCGCAAAAAGGCCCATTACTTGATAGTACTCCTATTGAGAAAAATAATGACTTTCAAATAGAATGCAACCAATCTAATCAAGATGTATTGGGATTGTTGGAAGAGAAATATGCTGATCCAATGTTTATAATTGATGACATTCCTTATTTTGAAGATTTGCCTAAATATGATCAGTATGATGATAATTTTGATAATTTCACAAAACAATCACTAGCTATTTTGAGGGATGAGATATTAGAACTTCAGCTTGATGAGGATTTTCTAAGAGCTTTCTTTCTTCTCTTAAAATCAAGAAAATGTTCTCCTCAAGTTAAAAAATGGCTTCTTGATATAATTTCTGAAAATTATGAAAATGAAATCAAACTTTTGCATTCTCAAATTCATTCATACAGTTTCCGAAATCCTAAAGAATTCTTTGAAAATCTTCCTTCTCCAAAGAAAGATGAAATTGTACTATATTTTGACTTGCATATTGAAGATGATTATTCTTTCAAACACAAGACTGAAGAAATAAGTTTATGGTCTAATATTCATAATTCAATTGGACAATTAGTCATTGAAGGCCTAGAAGTAAATAACATACAATATGCTTTTATTGATCCTATATCAGATTATATGGAGAATCTTTTGAGCCCAAATTTGCAAACATATTTTCTCTATAAGGATCAAATACATCAAAAGTGGCCTTTACACATCATATCATTTATTATAAAGGCACATGATCATAACATACTTCCAATTTTGATCACAAGAAATCAAGTTATCCATTTATTTTTACAGCTACTTGATTGGCTTCATTGGTATTTTTGTATTACTTGATTCAATAAGATTTTTAGTAGATTAGAGTAGGTAAATGAGTGCTAATAAGCTTAGAATTTTGAGCATTTTTTTTTTTAGTTTTCAATTTTCAGCTAGTTTTTCATTAAGTTGGTTTGAAAATTTTTGTGTGTTGTTTTAGTTTTAGATCAGATTTCAGGTTGCAGAAAAAGGACTATATTCAATTCAAGATTTTCAGCCACAGCTAATGCATCAGTTTTAATTGGATGGTGACTTCTTGAAGTTGAAGCCCGAAGTGAAGGCCCTAAGCTTCAGAAGTTTTACTATCATATATACAATAAAGCTACCAGAAGAAGGAGATTACATGGTTTAGTTTCGAGACATTTTGAGGCAACTGACCTGCTGTTCTTGACTTTTCACAAGGAAAAAGCCATCCCCAAGTGGAGCCAGTGTTAGACTCCTATACCAATAGGTGTCATTTTTCATGATTGTCTTGATTGAACTATGGAATATGTTCAAACCTTTTTTCTTGAGCAAAGGTGTTCCATATTCTTGAAAAGCCAAAAAAATCAAAAATTTAAAAAATGTAAAGAGGGTATACCCTAAAAGAAAATCAAAGGGTAAGAAAAATAAAATGGTCAAAAAAGTGAAAGAAATGAACCCCAAGCAAAAAATAGACCAAGGAAAGTGTGCAAATCCAAATGCCACTACTATTTCATTTTTGTAATAAAACAATTGTGTGCAGCTTGTTCAACCTTTGCCACAATTCATGAATAAGTCACACTGTTTAAACTTGGCTTAATCATATTTCAATTTCATATTATAGATTAGAGAATAAATATCTAGCCAAACAGTTTAATCTTGGCAGATAAGTAGATAGGTAGAGTTAATAAGAGGTGCTCAACAGTTTAATCTGAGCCCTTGGATGTAATAAGGGTAGAATTAGATAGATTTGCCTTGTAAAAAGAAAAGATTGAAAAGGGTTTGCAAGTCTAAATGCACCCTAATAAAGAAGAGAAAATGGTAGTGTTAAGTAGATAGGGTAGGTAGATGGTGCTGCAAAGTGTTATCTGATGAATGGTGCTGCTGCATGTTTTTGATCATTTACTTTCATCACAAGTACTAAAGCAGGAAATACACTGAAAAATCACAGCAAGCAAAGTCAAATTCATTAACCTCCCGCATCATTTTTTCCCCTCAAGAGTTTTACTAATTTCCCCAAAAGTACTAAGGTAATTTGAGATCAAAGGAGCTCAAGGCATTTCCTTGACTTCTGGAGGGACCGGACCCTCGGCCTAATGATCAAAAAGACCTAAGCACTTGAAATAATCCATCATTGTTATCTTCCATCTTTAACTTTCCTAAGTAAAATCCTATTTTACTTAGGAAACTGATGCAAAATTCCATAAGAATTTCCTCAAAATAATTTGTTATTCTAAGTTAAGTGTTGAAGATAAAATGTTGCAATTTACTTCATAAGTTATCACTTTCTTAGATGTACAAAGATGTTTTGATTTTCCTTGTCCTTTACCATATTAACATTTAATTCTACTATATTAAATCCCTAGTGAAATCCCTTTTCCTAAGTATATATCTCCCTTTTCTATAAATATCCCCAAAACCCATTTATTATAATGTTTACCAAAGTATATATTCCCGCACATTGGAAATAAACACCCCGCTTTATAAGCCCTTTGGTTTAAACTATAGCCTTATACATAAATTCCGCCCCTATGATGAATTAATTTTATTAATTCATTCATCATATAATACTATAAGTATGTTTAATACCAAAACATATTAATAAACTTTGCAAAAGTCTATGCCACCGTGGTCCGTCCACGTGGCATTCCACCTGGCCAAACTCCGTCGCAATCCATTTCATAATATTCATGGGGTTAATTAATCATTTGGACTAATTAACAACCATTTCCGCCTATTAACTTTTCCCCTGGGTGATTAGATTACGCATTAAAACATTTTTAAACCCCGACGGGCCCACCTTTGAAATCGCACAAGTTCCCCTCCCTTTCAGCCGTTGGATCGTCCGTTCGTTGATCAACGGTGATCGTTAATCTCGGTGCCCATCCCTTGCCAGCATGTTAACCAGCGGGGGATGGGCGGTTTTTGAAAAGTCAGCATTCCACGTGGCAAGCGTCCTGTGGAATCGCTGCCCTCGCAACTTTTACTGCCCTCGTCCATAAGCGGTGCGGGGACTTCCCGCTTACCACTTACCGCCTGACTCTGCACACGTCATCCCGTACTACCATGACGTCACATCTCGAAAAAAACAAAAAACCTTTTAACTTGTGAATAAGCCATTTTTTTGTGTTTTTTAGTTATTTTCATTATTCTGAGAAGAACGGTGCTCCCGCTGCGATTTTTGAAATTTCTGCTGTGATTGACCATTTCGCCCCAAAATTCTGCTGCGCCCGTGTTGAAGAACGTCCCTGCCATTGCTCATTACCTGTCAACGAACCAGTTTCCGTCTAAAAACATATATTTATCATTTTACGCCCCGACTGCACGAAAAACTCAGTTTCCTTTGTTTTTTCGCTTAGAAAGTGGTTAAAAATCATTGCTGAGTCCTCCCTGAAGATTTTAAACCTGTGAAATTGCCCCCAAAACCTGCACATTGTTCCAATTTCCTCCTTTGTCAGATATCCCGTCCGGTTTGTAAGAAAAAACGAAAACCTCCATTTTGAATCCACAAGAACCAAAATGGAGGTCCCGGCAGCTCTTAATATCACTCCATTGAATGCTCCTCACCGTGAATTGGACTATTTACCTTTGATAGATGAAGATTTCCAAATTAAAGACCTGCGTTTTGATGAAAGTCCCCTATTGAGCTATTGTCGTTGCAGAGACGAATACTTAAAGGGGCAAGATCTTATAGGGTTGTGGGAATCCAATCTCCCAAGGTATCTCATCCCCTCAGTCATTATTTTCCCAGAAATTGTCCACTATTGCCATTCTAACTATGATCCAACTCAAAGAGCAGTAATGTCCCCTAACCAGAATGTCCTTTTCCCAATTACTGCTCAGTCTAACACAGTAAAGAACAATCAAAAAGTATCAGGATTAAAGAGTATCAGTAGTTAAAGTGTATCAGGTAAAAGTCAGAGTGAAAGTAAAAATGAAGTTACAGAGCGGTCAAAGGTAAAACAGTAAAAGTAATTACAGAGGCAGTAAAATGGTAAAAAGAGATGAAAATACTTTCACCAACATTGAAGTTTATCTAAAGTGAAAGTAAAACAGTCAAAGGAACAAAAAGTGAAAAGATGAAAAATACAACAAGAAGGAACATTTTTGCAGAAATTGCATATTTTAGTCATAGTTTTGCAGAAACTGGCCAGCAGTCAATCTCAAGAATGAATTTTATAAAAACTGAAGGAGGTTTGTGTTCTTCGGGATGTCTACAGGCTAGCACTACAACTATTATGTGGTTTTGGAAATATTAAGCAAAGTTGGAAAGCACTTTGCAGAAAATTACGGTCAGAAGTCATCCAATTTTAGGGAGAATATTGTAGCCCAATTGAAATACATTTCTGTAAACTGAAGGAGGGTTTTTGTTCCTAAGGAACCCATATACAAAAACTATCTCATTTTTTATATGATGGTTTTATAATGAGGAATACATCGCATCTTTACAGGCCATTTTTTCAGATTCTGTAAAACTCTGTTTTACACATATTTTTTACAGAGAATATTATGCACAGCTGGAGAGGAATTTTAGGAAAGTGAAAGAGGTTTATCTCACCAACATATTTATCCACAATAACCTCTTTCACTTTTTACATATCTATTACGGATTGATAAATACGAAGATATCATTGGACCCCAAGTTTGCAGAATTGTTGGAGCAGATTGCACAAAGAAAGGAAGCAGTTAGTGACTTGGATGCCTCATCATCAACTAAGATTTGGATCAAATTCGAATTCTCCTCTTTGTCATCACCTATCCATCAAGAATAGTGCCAAATAGTTTGAGTGTCCTTTACTTTAGTTCTATTTATGTAAATAGTTGGAGAGATTTGTGAACCAATTTTGATATTTTTTCAAGATATTTTAGTTTAGAATTTGTATAAATACTCCACTCTTGGAAGCATTTGAGGGTGGATTCTATTACTCTGCTGTAACACTGAGATTTTCGGAATAAAAGCTTTTGGAGAAATTTACTTGTGGCTTACTGGATGACGATTTGAAGCACTGGACTTGTTGCGGGATTCATGTGTTGGACTACAGTTCAATAAGTGTTTCTACCCTTTGTCTGAAATTTTATATTAGTTTATAATACCATCATATCCATTTCTGAATAATTTACATAGAAGTTAAGAACCACACTGTCCAATTGTATAAACGATGTGATTGTTCCTAAATGTTTTCTTCTAAATTAGCTATAAGCATGAATTCTTAAATGCTCCTGCTTCGCTAATTTAAGCACTGTTGATTGCTATAATAAAGAATCCTTTATTGCTCTTTGTTTGTAGTCAATTCACTTCTTTCCTTTGAACATGGTGAAAGATTCTTAGTTGCCTTTCATCCCTTCAAGATCAGCCCACCCACTTTAAATTTTAAGGATTGTTCTCTGTCTAGCTATCTTGCCATGTAATACCATCTTGTGCGTAGAATAGAAGTCCAGTAAAGCCATCCTTTGACTCCACTTAATGATAATTTGAAAGCTCGTGCTGCCCTTAGTTTGTGGATTCACCATTTTCCCAAAACAAATTTCGAATCTATAACTAGCCTAAAAACCTTTCAAGAACAAAGATAAATTATAAAGAGAGAGCTCCTCTTCGGATGCACATGACTTCCGCATCTAAAAGGTTGGTTTGTGGTTACTCGGTATATTTCTTACACAACTTCTAGGAAAACCCGGGAGAGGTGATAACACACCGGACATGTACTGATTGTGGGATTCTCATGTTGTTTTTATTTTCTATTAGTGTTGATACCCTTGGTTCTTCTTCCCATTATTACCATTTTCCAGCTATGTGAAATTTAGATTCACTCTAATCAAATTAAAGGAGATGTCTCATCTTTTGGAACACTTTGCAAAATAGTTGAATTCATAGATGAGAACATTCATCACATTAAAAAGGAAATTATTTGTATTTTGTATTCTAGATACGAGTCCAATTGTCAAATTCATGTCCAATATAATTTGGATGTCCATTTCTAGATCAACTTATATGTGGGTAGAAGTGAAAGCATAAAAAACTTCTTCTATCTCGTTTTCATCTAAATTTTATATTTAATCCAAGCATAAAAACTACAAATATGAAAGAAAAATTCCACATCAAACCTTATTTCCAAATAAATTTTGATCTATGCTTTCATCAAAACAAACGCAGATTAGAGGAAGATCATAAATAAATAGGAAAATCAAAGGCAAAAAACTCCATCAAAGACTTGGTTAAGGATATAAATTTGAATATGTGCTTTTAGAAAAACAGAGTCATCAGAGCCTTGGTTAAGGATGGGCCTTCAATTGTGTAAATATATGCATTGTAAAGAGAAGTATGGTCTATACGATATGAAAAGAAAAATGTCACTCGTTTATGGTAAAAATTTTAAACAATAGTTGGTGAACTATTTATGCAAAGTAATAAAAGTTAATTCTCAGTTTTAAACGTGTAGTTTAAGAATTTAACATAACAATTAAAAAAATTTACAATTTAACAATTTAACAAGAATAAAAAATCATGTACTGCCATAAAGATCAGATAATGATATTGTACAACGCCATAAAGATCATACAATAAATTTAACAAATATTAGAAATCATGTACTGCAATAAAGATCATACAATAATTCTCTAGTTTTCTATGTCATATGACATGTTATTTAGATACCGTCGACTTATGCAAAAGATGGACCTATGGATCTAAGTTAAAGGTTTTGTTTTCTTTCCTATCTTCGTTTGTGATGTCCTCTTTATTTCCCATTTATTTCTAAGGGTTACATGGATCATTTAAGTTTTCTTAGCCTTCAAACTCTTTATTTACTTACCCCGAGTCCAATGCATTGGATGTGTACTAATTGTGGGTTCTCATGTTGTTGTTATTTTCTGTTAGTGTTGATGGCCTTGGTTCTACTTCCCATTATTACCATCTTCTAGCTACGTGAAATTTAGATTCACTCTAATCCAATTAAAGGAGATGTCCCATATTTTGGAACACTTTGCAAAATGGTTGTATTCATAGATGAGAACATTCATTACATTTAAAAGGAAATTATTTGTACTTTATATTATAAATACGAGTCCAATTTTCAAATTCAAGTCCAATAGAGTTTGGAAGTCCATTGTAGTTCAACTTTGATGTGGGTAGAAGTGCCAACATAAAAACCTTAGATACTATGTCGTTTTACTCTAAAGTTTATATTTAATCCAATTATTTTGTTGGAGAGATAGGAATAACTTGTAAAGTTTCGAGTTTGCAAAGGTTGAGAAGTAGAAAAGGAAGACCAATGCATAGCAAGACTAATTTTGTAACATGTTTCTCTAGGTGAAATTTAAATTTCCATTAGTCTAGGTACAATCCATAGGAACCTAAAATTCAAGGGCCATTTCTAAAAGTAAAATTGATATCACTCTATAGTGGAAACTGGAAAGGGAAATATTCTTTGCCACAGACATGGAATTTTGAAACGGAATTTTGCTTGCAAATGAAATATCGAATGTTTCTTAATCAATCCCTCGAGGGTTTTATTATTATCCTATTATGTAGTAAATATTTTCACCATAATGTGTTATGTGGTCTGCATGATACAAAGAATTATTTTCTGTGTTTATGGAGAGGAATTTAAGTTTAGATACTTCTTATCTTTTCCTAACAAGCACACCTTAGAAGTTGCAAAATATTTTGTCGTTTTCTAAGAGGAAATTGCAAGAAGCTTTTCCAAAGATTCCAAAAGTGTTTTGAATGATCAAAGGAGGGAAATTCACGCTCTCCGACTTGGAAAAATCATTTTAGTTTCTAAGCTTAAAGTTTTTAAATACAAAATTTTTTATCTACGATTATTTTTAACAATACAAAAATGGATTAGGGAAATAAACACACTATCCCATGGGACTTAAATAAACAATCACATTTGGAGTCACAATTATTTATATGATGGCTATGATATTGTTGGAAATGAAAGTTCCACCTTGCACAAAGAACATATTTTATTTGAGATAGAATGATAAAGGAATGGTTTTGTTTTTTTGAGACAAAGAATGATAAAGGAAGATTTTCATTTTTTAAGTACTTGATATAAAAGATTTATAACTAGCCCAAAGATATACTAAATCTTGAACCAACAAAATTGCTAAGAAATTCATAGTTCAAACCTACTAACAGCTTACAGTTAAGGATTAGTTTAGAAAATTAGGAGTTCAAATCTAGCAACATCCTATAGTTAAGGCTTACTTGGGAATTCATAAAGCTAGAGTCTGAAACATGTTGTGAAAATGATTAATGTCAAGTAGAAATAGTCATATTAGAATGAAATTCTCAAGGAATTTAATTACAGGCAAAGAAACTCACAAATCTATGACTTTAATCAAATGAAGTGAAGCAACCCATGCAAGATTTTTTATTTTTCCCTATTCTTTTCATTAATATAATGACATTCCAGGGATAAAAAGATTATTCTCATATAAATATTATAAAAATTAAATCAATATCTAAATTTTAACGAGAGACAAGCACTGCCAGAATAATTTACTGTGATTACTTATGATTTGCAGGCATAATTAGAAATGGAAGAATACTTGGAACCGAGACAAGATTTGGAATCACAATTATTGATATCAAGGCTATGTTATTGTTGGAAATGCAAGTTCCACCTTGCACAAAGACCATATTTTATTTGAGGTAGAATGAGAAAGCAAGGGTTTTGTTTTTTTTGAGACAGATAATGATAAAGGAAGAGTGTCGCTTTTTAAGTGCTTCATTTAAAAGAATTATTATTGGCCCAAAGACAGACTGCATCTATAACCAACTTGATTGCTAGGAAATTCAGATTTCAAACCTACTAAGAGCATGCACTTAAGGCTTAATTTAGAAAATTTGCATTTCAAACCTACCAACAACCCGCAATTAAGGCTTACTTGGGAATTCATATTTATAGATTCAGATTACAATAGATTTAAACTGGTATTTCAGAAATACAAATAATTAATCAAAATAGTTAACTTCATAGTCAACCACCAGCATGGAAAAAACATAGTCTTAATTTCAGAGAATAATGCACCATCAAAAACTGTCTTTTACAGTCAACCACCATCATGGAAAAAACATAGTCTTAATTTCAAAGAAAAATGCACCATCAAAAATAGTCTTTTACAGCTAACCACCAGCATGGAAAAAACACAGTTTTATTTTAAGAGAATAATGCACCATCAAAAACTAGAACTTGAGCACCTAATCTTACAATCATTACAATAATGATTTGCAGCAATCACCATGTGTCCAACTCCTCTACCTACATTGGTCTAATTTTTACGTGAAGAGGTTTAGTCACCATGGGTCTCAAATTTAAGAAGTGCACTGCTGAGTTGTCAACATATTCCTATGTAATGTGTCATATGTTTCATATATTGAAACATAACGTTGTCGAGATATATTGAAAATAAATTTGTTGAGTTTGAGGAGTAATGCTATTTTCAAATGGATTTTTACAAGGAATGGTAATTTAAGCAATAATTTCTTATGGCTGGTGATTTTAATGTTGGTTTTTTTATATTCTCCAATGTTATTTCACATGGTGTTAAAATTTGGAGGTGCATGAGTGAGCATGAAGAATGAGATTAAGCAGATAGCATATTCAACTCTGCAAAAATATAAAAAGATATAGTTTCTTTCAATGGCCAGGTATTAGCTCTGTTATTTATAGTACACTCTTCTTATCACTTATGAAACATATCTGGTCTAATTTGGTGTCAATATGAAGATCATGTAGCCTCTCAAATGTTTTTTTAGTTAGTACCTGGAATCATATTCTTTGGTTTTCTTTCATAGATGGTTAAAAATTTAAAGGTCCATGAGTGAGCATGAAAAATTATATTAAGCAGAGAGCACATTCAACTCTGCAAAATTTAAAAATATATCATTTCATTTCTTGACCAAGTATTAGCTCTCTTATGTATATTACACTCTAGCTCAATGTAATCCTGTTGATTAATCTCTATGAAATGTGGTTCTCTATCTGCTGTTGAAGCTCTATTAATATCTCCGTGCATAGTCCTGTTAGTTAATCTCTTTTAGTGAAATGTGGCTATGTCTCTCTGTCTGTATTTACATAATTTTGTATGAAAAAACAATGATTTTTTTTCAACTAAAGAAATGCATTTGGAGTAGCTCTCAAGTCTATATAATTTTTTGGATTGAGCGTGAGTGTAATATACATAAGAGAGATAGTACTTGGTCAAGAAATAAAATGATATATTTTTATATTTTACAGACTTGAATGTGCAATTTGCTTAATCTAATTTTTCATGCTCACTCATGGACCTCTAAATTTTAACCATATGTGAAATAAATCATTATTATAATGATAGTAAAAGTAGGTGCACTATTCTCTAAAATTAGATTTATTTCAAGCTTCCAAATTACTCAAATTTTAAATCGAAATCCCACAACGAACCTCACACCCAGTGGATCGTCACACAGTGAACCGAAAAAAGTAGCTTGGTGCATAGTCCTATTGATTAATATTTGTGAAATGTGGCTATCTATCTGTCTGTTGAAGCTCTGTTAATATCTTGGTGCATATTCCTATTATTTAATCTCTTTCAGTGAAATGTGGCTTGTATGATAATTTTTTTTTTTCAATTAAAAAAATGCATTTGGAGTAGCTCTCAAGTCTATATAATTTTTTCGCTTATGTTATTATCAAAAACTAACTTACTACTATTGCAAATAAACTTGTCTTATCCTACCTATTGTATTTATCAATAACCACTAGTTTACTATCCTATCATTACATATACCTTGAATACTTCACTAAACACCACTTCCATACAACCCATCATTACTCTATTCAACACTTTGGATATTTCATAGCACTTCCTCAATTGCACTCATGAAATGACTTTATTCAAAGCCCATATGAACTCTACAAAGTCACATCTTACTCTGAAAGTTATAATCTGTTTTGAAAGTTAAAAAAACCTTGTTTTTACTTATAATCTACCACCCTCATATTTCGACTTATGTTTCCATTGCTGTGTATAAGTAATTTTCATCCAAACCCATTGAATTCCTCTGTGTTTTTCTTGAAACCAAAGCTAGAGCTAGTTACCAGGTTGGTTGTTTCCTATGTGGAAAGGGAAAACATTGATAGCGTTTACTAGTAAGAAAAACAGAGCATTGTGAATGAAACAATGCACAGTTCAGGTTATCCCATCACTCAAAATTTCCAGGAAGAAAAAGTGATTGTTTGTCCTATGTTCAACTAAGAAATGAAATGGGGACTAAAATTTTGTCACAAAATTGGACCTGATAGGCTGCTTGATCAGTCAATTTCATGTAACTATTTCAAACCTAATATTTTGACTGAGGCTTAGCCTCCTCAACCTCAGAGGGCTCTCTCAAGGGTTAATGATTTGGATAGAAGTATAGATGACTAACTCTATGTATGGTAATAAATAGATAAATGATAGAGATAGGTTTAGAATCACATCAGCAGGTACACATTGGGCTTATGGAGTCAAAATAGTTTTAGTAACCAATGAATCTACTTAACATGGAAGTTGAGGCATATCAATGTTTTAGTCAAGAAATAACACACATGAAACTGTAAAAACATAGTCAGTTCATTTATATAGGAACTCAGAGCATCTAAGGATGAATTCTGAGTAATATAGATAAACACCACTGCAATATGATAATAAGAGATGAAAATAGAATAGGAACACACCAAAACTCCTTCTGAATCCAAAGTTGGTTAAGTAGAAACTCTTTGTATTAGCTGAAAACCAGTCAATTACAATAAGCACATTCTTTTGCTAAAAATGTCCAACCCTTGACTAATTCGACTTATTAGTCTTTAATAGAAAATTTACAACATCAGATGATCTCATCTTAGGCTAGATACATTGAATTCCTTACTTTTGACACCTTTCATAACCATAATACATGGGATTTATTATAAAAACACAGCTAGTCTACTAAACAGAACTATTACGAATAGGATTCAAACTCCTTATCTATATCCATAACAGCCTTATATAAATTAAATTACATCATTTTCCAAGTATATCAACACATGGTCAAATCTAGATTATAGGCTTCAACTCTTCATAACCATATTTCTGTCTTCCACCAAAATAGGAAACAGTCCCCTGTTTTTTAGGCATAGGGTCCTTTGCACTCCTGGAACATTCTGACCATCATGAACTCATTATTTAGAGGTCCTTAGCTTTTGGAAATGGAACTAACACATGAAAATACTCCTCCTCAAGCTCCAGCTTTCCAAAACCATCTTCAAAATATTCACATGAGTTGTAATACATTGCGCTGTGAAAACAATGCAGTTTCATAGCGCCTTTCGTAGTGTTTCCCTTTAACCATTTTTTCTTCAATTTTTTAACTTATTTCCTAAAAAACTATCTTAATTTCCTTCAAATACATCCTCCCTAGCAATTTTAGTTCTTGATCCATTATTTTACCCCTCAAAATTTAATGAAAAAGGGCAAGAAAAGCTGCTACAGCAGTTTCGTAACGCTTTTCTCTTTTTTTACATTGTCTGCTCTACGAAACTGCTGAGTGAGCAGTTTTGTCAAAATTTTCCAAAGTATAAATTGTAAATGTGCCAAAAACTCAAAATAAACCTGATTCATCATTTAAAAACCATATCAAACCATAAACCAACTTCATTTTAGCTTTCTCCTTCAGGCATTTCTTGTAGATTTCTCTTGTTTTTTTTCCTGAAAAATAGGTCTTGGGACAGAGCCTATATCGCCTCATCCATAATTTGGTTTTAGAAACTGAAGGAGGTTTTTTTATTCCATTATGTGTTGAATACAAATATCTCTCATTTTTTTGAAACACATCTCCTGCTGTCTAGAAACTACCTTTGACAAACATGTGTAAAACATGAAAAATCTATTTTCTGAAAATACAGATTCAAAGAAAGCCTTGTATCTCCCAAATGATAACACCTGTGAGAAACTTGAGAGAGGTTATTGTTATTTGACATGTTTTTGAAAATGAGCTCTTTCAGTTTCTTAAAATACTATTTGGTTGGCTCATAAAACGTTTTTGAAGTTGACTGCTTAAAACCAAAAAACAGATGTTTTTCTTCATAACATTTAGCAGTTTTGTAGCACTTTCTGCATTTCTTACACTAGATTTGCTACGAAAGTAGGGATTATTGGCTTATTTGGCACTTTTAGTACAAAAAACTTTGGAAAATGATTCATGATTTGACTTGAAGGAGTTTAAAAATGAGTGTATTTGGACCTAAGGGTAAACTCAAACTATAAAAAGTTTATAATTTCCCTTGGTCAAACTCAAAAATGACTCTTAAAACCTTATTTTGACCCATGAACCTATGTAACCTTGTCAAAATGATGCTTTATTTTTTTGAGTGATAACAGGGACTTCGATGAAAGTTGGTTGAATGCCATTATAGATCATTATTAGATCACTAAAAGGGAAATATAGCAGCATGGAAACACATTATACCAGACACAATATGATGCATTTCACAGTTCAAATACTCCAGGTACCAGTTCAAACACTAGTAATTGCGATTCCATAATTCTGCTTTAACTATTTACTCTCGAACTCAATGTAATTGAAGTTATATCATTCAATTCTGAAATCAAAATTATGCACTCCTAGGATATTAACAAGTGAAGAATTACTATAATGCCATGCATTTCATTAAACACTGAAATTACTTATTCCTAATCTTGTATCTACACTTTCAATACTGAGTTTAAAATTTTCAATCACGTAAATAAGCTCAAAATTCAATGTCACATATAATATGGTCATAAGAGAATGACATAAGATAAAAAATATCCAAAATACTAAAATTCTTTATATCAGCAAGTGGCAAATTTAGCAAAGATATAAGTGAATGTGAAACACAATCATAGATTCATAAAAATCCCTAAACCCCTAATAATCATAAAATTGATAACTAAATATCAAGTCAATAGACATACTCCATAGATAATGCACTCCATGTTAAGAAGGCAAGTGATAGACAAGGAAGAGCCATCGAGTAGGCCAACTAAAAGATACAAAGAACTTGTTCTGGAAAGGATGCTAGTAGAGGTCCTCCAGCTAAGAAAACCTACTATGAGTGGCATTTTTTAGACACTTTTGTGCCATAAAAATACCTAGGAGTGGCCCTTGGCATCATCCACACCACTTTAGTGGAGGGGGGATGCTTGACCAAGGTCACAACATTAATACAAGTGTGATTACCATCCAACTTGCTGCTGAACCACACTCCCATGGGATAAAATGAACTAATTTAATAAAGGTATTTCCCTTTAATCTAGATTATGAATGGATTCTAGGTTCATTTTTCTTCAGATTTATATCAGTTGATGGTTTTCCCTAACCAAAGAGTAGGTAGTTTTTCTAGGTCAAAATTTGTGCTCAAAAGCTACATTACAGATAACATGATGTCAAAAAGTGGCTACTAGGTGAAACACATCATAAATGAATACCCCATCAAAAGCATCATATTTGGAAAGAGTTTCCTTCTTTTGTATAGGTAATGTATTGTGGGAGAAATTAATCCCATTTTGGGAAAAACCTCCATGTTTCTCAAAGAAATGCCATCATTACTACCCCTGTTTCTAAAAAAATATTTAAAAAAATCAAGCTATCCTAAAATATTCTTTAAATCCACAATAAAAGAAAAACACAAACAAAGAATGAAACCCTAAACATAAATCCATTATTTTTTAAACTCATTTATTCAATACAACATTTTTATGTTTGCAGATGTGAAGTTTTGATAATTGCTTCAAAAGGTTTTAGATTCAGTTGTAGAGCTAGAGTTCTATGAGTGCAAATCCACTGCCATGAGATGAAATTTTTACATGTCATCAAAGTTGTTCTGTTGAAATTTTCCATCAAAATGAATTGATAATTTAGGTACCTATAAGAATGCACTGAGAATAGAAGATCTCAGTGGGTATGGTGCCAAAAACGATCTAGTGCTTTAAGTCTCAGTTTTGACCATTTGGATGTATCGGATGAAAATTCGTATAAATTGCAAACAAAAGTTTAAAATGGCAGGATAATTAGAGGAATGGATAACACCTGGTGAAAACATCCTTCATATGAATTAACCTTCTTAGTTCATATATGACTTTGGAGGGAAGATTAAACCTCATTTACTTATACCACATCGTAATCTTGCAAAATTTTAACGGAGAAAAAATGTTAAATGTGCCATACTATCTGATTCACCAAAATCACAAAGATGATTCAGAAGCGCCCCATAAATGTGCAGAGGATGTTATATCACCATGGCCTCACCAAGTTAATCCGAGAATGGGAACTAGAGAAGTAGGAGAAGACTTGGGATCAGTTTCTTAAAGATAATCAGTTGGTTGAAAATATCTGTGAGTAAAAAAAAAAGGAGAAGGAAGCCCCAATGGAGGAAGAGGAAATAGTTGAGATAAATCCACCTCAATCTTAACCAACACAAGCCCCAAGAAAAGAACCCATAACTTATAGTAGAAGGGTCACAAGCGCCATGTAAAAAAAAAACCAAGATGAATAGAAAAAGGATCAAGCATTTTCCAATGTGTAAAAAAGAAAAAGAACTAAATTCTCTTCAAAGAATACCTTGTAGATACATGAAGACCATCAGATATTGTATGACTATATACATGACAACATAATCAAGATTCCTTGGTTGCTAAGTTGGTATTCCAAGTGGAAGCTCATTCGGGAAGTAAGAGATCTCGCAAACAATCTGTTAAGAACTATTTTGTCTTAAATGAACTCAACTTTTGAACATTAGCCAGTCGTTGGTCTCAAAGTGAAATCATCAGCTACTGCCACTGCTACTAGGGTTTGTTACTGTTAGAATTTTTTATAGTGGACAATGCCTTCAACAGACGTAGATATGATTCCTGTACCCTCTGGCAAGGGTTCCAGCTCTCAAGCTGAACCAAGCACTTCCACTGAGAAGGCCAAACGTTTCAAAATCAAGAAGTGGAATGTTGTGTCCCTTTGGGCATGGGATATTGTGGTTGAAAATTGTGTAATTTATAGAAATTACATTATGGACCTCTTTATTGAATGTTAGGAAAATCAAGCAAGTGCAACAAGTGAAGAATGTACCGTTGCATGGGGTGTTTGCAATCATGCCTTTCGTTTCTGAAGAAAAAAAAATCATAAACCTTCCTTCAATATCTTCAAAAAAGAAGGTGGACTTTTGCCAAAAATAGAATTACTTGGCTAGAAGAATCTATGTGCTCATGATGGCTTGAATGCTACAGAAAAAATGACAACTCCATTCCAGTGAAAACGACAACTCCAGTGCAAAATGAATGAAAACAACAGTGTAGAATGTCGGGGGGGACAAGAGTTTTGGGGTTTTTTTTTATAAGAATGAAACTCTCGGACGAGAGTTAAAAAAACTCTATGCCGATAGTTTTACAACTCTCGTCTGAGAGTTTACCTGAGATTTTATGTCAATACAACTCTCGGACGAGAAAATACTTAACTCTCATCCGAGAGTATTTTAACTCTAGTGAAGCCCAATCAAACTCTTGGGTGAAATATTTAAAATCTCTCAGATGAGATTTTTAAAAAATCTCAGTTTAGAAATTGAATTGACTATATTCTTGGATGAGAAATTAAAAATTTCACCCAAATTGTAGCCATTCGCCAAAAAGTGTTTCCCAACTTCGGGATTTCACCCCTATGCACCAAGCTACTTTTTTCAGTTCACTCTGTGAGGATCCACTAGCTGTGAGGTTCATTGTGGATTTTTGTATCAATTTTGAGTAATTTGGTAGATCCAAATAAATCTAATTTCATATGATAATGCACCCACTTTTATAGTCGTTACAATAATGATTTATTTCAGAGATGGTTAAAATTTAGAGGTCCATGAGTGAGCATGAAAAATTAGATTAAGTAGAGAGCAGATTCAACTCTAAAAAATATAAAAATATATCATTTCATTTCTTGACCAAGCATTAGCTCTCTTATGTATATTACACTCTAGCTCAATCCAAAAAATTATATAGACTTGAGATCTACTCCAAATGCATTTCTTTAATTGAAAAATAAATCATTGTTTTCTGATACAAAATTATGTAAATAGAGACAGACAGACATAGCCACATTTCACAGAGACTAAATAACAGGACTATGCACAAAGAGATTAACATAGCTTCAACACACAAACAGAGATCCAAATTTCTTGGATATTAATCAACATGACTATGCACCAAGCTACTTTTTTTGGTTCACTATGTGAGGTTCATTGTGGGCTTTCAATTTCAAATTTGGGTACTTTGGTAGATCAAAATAAATCTAATTTTAGAAAATAATGAACCTACTTTTAGAGTTATTACAATAATGATTTGTAGGAAGAATTAAAAGTGAAAGAATTCTTGGAAATGAGATGAGAAAGCAGAGCATGTTGAGGATACAAAGCATGACGAGGAGGCAAAACGAGCATGTTGAGGATGCAGAGCAGACCCCAGGAATCCTACAAAAATCCTACAAACACAACAACAAATGAAATTAAGATTAAAACTGGAAAAACAACCATAAATAAAATAAGAAAAATAACAACTAGCTTACCTCTCATTTACCTTCGCTTGCTCCCCTGCTAGTCCCTATTGTTCAAGATTAGCAAAACACAAGCGTAAAACACACCTAAAGAGGCAGTAGTCAGTGCCAACAAAAAAATCACAATTTTCTCCAATGGTAACGTAAAAAAAAATTGCTCGAAAACTTCTTATGGTCTGGAATCTGCTATATTTATAACAAAAAGTTCGCCGAAATTTTTAAACAAATTTCAGCCGAACTAAAAGTTCACCCAAACTTTTATTTTTGGTTTTCCTATATTTGGACAAATATCTATTTACCCACACTGTCAATGTTAACTAGAGAAACAGTTCGGCCGAAGTAATTTCAAAATTTTCACTGAACTTTCTAAAAGTTCGACCAAACTACATAAAATTTCGGTTGAACTATTGGGAGAGTGAAATTTTTGAATGCGTTTCTCACGAAGGTGTGATCGAGCTTCACATTTTTACCCATATATATATATATATATATATATATATATATATATATATATATATATATATATATATATATATATATATATATATATATATATATATATATTAGACTCATTAGGATAATGAAGTAGATAATCATAATACAAAATAAACTAGAGCATAAAATGACTAAGCTAAGTGATCAGAATAGGTAGCAACGACCTGCAACCTTAATAGGGTCTTTAGTTTTGCTAGGGTTGATCCTTGTGAAGGGATGAATGCCAATATATCAATGTTATTAGAACCAAACTGGTGATCAAAGAAAAATAAAACCTCTAAACCAGTAATTGGTTAGAACTAGACCAAAGAACCAATCAACCAAAAAAACATAAAATATTCATTTTTTAAATAAAAACATATATATATTCATCTACATCCATGTAAATCAAAACCATTTATATAATCTTAAGAAAAATTTATCACTTAAATAACATGTAACGTTGCACATAGACAGAATTACATTGAGTGCAAGCCATCTATGAAATGAAAATACAACCACGAATAGGCTCTAGATGGCCTCTACCATCCAAAAAAATCATGCTTCAACATATACCTACATATCATCAAAAGAATCTCTATATTGAGATCTTCATCATCGATATCACTATTTAAGCATTAAAATAAGATAGAAAAAATGTAACAAGTCAAGCCAAGATTTTGTTTAATTAATGTGTACATATTTAGTAGGTTCATGATAGAGGTGTTTGAAAACCAATGCCACTAACCTTGAGTCAGATAGAGGACTTGGTGCTCTTGATTAAATACTAGTTTCATACCCTCATACATGACAAAATCCAATGAAAGCATTGCAATCCCCCAATGATGAAAAAGTGTTAAGTTTACTAGATTTTGAGTGACATATAATATTATATTTTCTCCATATGAAATCCAATTATGTCAGAACCACTTTCAAACATCCTCAGTCATTTCATGGTAATCTTAAAAATTTAAGATGAAAAATAATGGAGAATGATTCTTTTACTTTAAGAATTTAACATTACCATGAATTGTATAGCAATACTAGGGGCCATAGGCTTGAATATTAGGCCCCCACTTAGAACTTATGTTTTGCTTTGTTATTTTCTTTTTATAATATTTGGTTTGACTATCTTTGGTTAAATTGTATGAAACCATAAAATTTGGTACAAAATTGGTCGGTTGAGTGAAAAAATGCTAGCTCAATACCAAATCAACCATTTCCTGTTCTAAACCTTGAACATCCCATTTTTTCTCATCCCAATGAATTAAATATATCATATAAGTTTGATTTAATATAATTGGAAGCAGACCTGCTATTTTTTATTCTAGACCTAAGACCAAATCAATTTGACACCCAAACTAGTCAAACCAACCACTTCCACTGATTCCGTTCTAGTTCAAATAACACTGCAAGGAACTGCTCAATGTTTCCCAATCATTGGTCCATGTCCCTTAGGTTATGGTGAAGATGCTTCAGAGAATGTGGGATGTCATCCTTGTGCTGAAAGAATTCCATCTGAATTATGCCAAGGAGAAACTTCAAATGCCAATAAAGGTCAATGGTGTACATTTATTATTTAAAGGGACCTCTGGTATGTCAAACATCCAACACCCAATTATCCAAATCATTAAGAACATTTTTATTTCAAACCAACTTCCATTGGGAAGCCCCTCCTAGTTCCATATGAGCTATCTCCTCCTTAATGGAACTTGGGGCAAGGTCTTAAAACCTATCATGTAACTCCTAAGGCTTATTGTCTACACATGTGTGTCCTTAAGAGGTTTTCTCTTGATATTAGGTTTCCCTTCAATGGACTTGTGCTCGCTGATAGGTCATATTGAAAAGAAAAACCAAGATACAAAAGTTGATAGTTGAGAAGATGAGTGGATAAATGGTGGGATAAATGGGGTATTCCACATAAGGAGAGAACGAGGCTCAATAACAGAGATTCACATGAAATTGGAAGTCAGAAAGAAGGAAGGTAGTCATTCGTTCATAGAAAAGAAACGAGAACACATGGGTGGATGAGGGAAAATGTTGAGGCTACTAAGGAGGTTGGAAAAAGGAGATGACAACATATGAGAGAAGGATGGGTGGATGAATACATAGCTTCAAGGGAGGACAAGGAGCAATGAAGAAATTTCAGAGTGAACTAGTAGGAGCATGAAGGGTGACAGAAAAAATGAAAGCCAAGGAGGTGAGTCTAGAAAATATGATACCATAAGTTGCAATAAAACAAAGAGAAGAGAGAAAACCAAATATTGTCAATCTGAAATTCATTCCAGTGTTCAAGTGCCCACAAGGGCTAGTTTTCATCATGTAGTAGAATCATGTATTGTGATTCACAACATGATCACATGCCTATGCACTTGATGAGCTACAAAAGGGAAACAACAGCACTTGACTAGTGATTCGGGAATCCAAATTGAAAGTGCAACTATAACTCGAGATGATGAGGAGAACTTCGTTATTTCTGAAACCACGGAATAGAATTAAAATTGGAGAGATAGGGTGTGGCTAAGGCTCACAGAAGTGGGCCAACCATAGCCCCTAGTTCTTGGTAAACAAGGTCAACTTAAGAATCACAAACAAGGGGAATGGGTGCTCTGGAGTTTCAGATTGGAGAACTAACTTTGGGAAACTATAGATGTAAATGTATTAAAATTAAAACCAATCACCACAGAAGTGGGGATGAGACCATCTTGGCGAAACAACCACATTTCAATGCTTCTATAACGTGTGGGTTTTGTATTGAGGATCTTGCATACATATGACCTAAGGCAAGCTCCCAAGAGCATGTATGTCATAAAAATTATTATAGAAACATGCTGCCACATTTGTGGCCAGGTTAGGTGTTAGTAACCCCTCTGCCTTTTACATTAAAAACATTTTATCTAAAATTCAAATTATATATTTAAAAATAGGTTAAATTCTTGATAATCCATTAAAATATGAAGTATTTAAATATATATTAAATCAATATACATTTAAGAAGATAAATGAATATATAAATGATAAAATGTAATTAAGTAAAGAAAAATAAATTCTAAAAAAAATAAAATAAAGTTAATTTTATTAATTTTTTTTAATATTAATTTTTATTTTTATTTGGGTTGATATTGTCATTAATATTTTTAACTTCTTTGTGTGAATTTGAATTATACATTCCAAGAGTATTCAAGTTGGTTTGTTCTCTTTAAAAGGAATTTGTAGAGTTGTTGATGCATTTATTTTGGTAGAGAATTATAACCAAATACAATTGAATGTTAACATTCGTATTATTTGAATTTGAGGAGGAACTTTATATGAAGTGATTATTTAAGTATATGAAGTGATTATTTGAGTAGATATTTTTATAAAATTGATAAGTAATTTTATATAGAATGATTATTTAATATTATTATATGTTTTTATTTTAGATAATGGTAAGATAAAATAAATTAGGTTTAAAATATTGTTTAATTAATTTTTAAAAAAGTATTATATATATATATATATATATATATATATTTATATATTTATTTTATTAATTAAATAATATAAAATAAATTGAGAATATAAATATATAGTTTAAAGAGGTGTATTGAAAATAATGGAAATTTTAGTTAGATTTTTTTTACAAATTTAAGTTATAGTTAGATTCAGGATTTTGAGTGCTCCATATTTTTTTAATAGCCTTAGATCTATTTCTACCATTAAAAAAAATAATTCAAACGCCAACAATATTTCTTAAATTTTCTATTCAAACACTAACAAAAATTTTTGAATTTTCTTTTACAAATTTTAGAGAGAATTTTTTTATACAACAAAATTGTAACCTCCATACACAGCACCTTACATTACACACTTTAAAAAAATTAATGCATAATGATTAAGTACGCTGGTCAACAAGAAATGCGATCCCAATTTTATTATGACCAAATGACTCTGAGATTGAAACCACACGAATAGCTATCCGTACAAGCTATAACATGTTAATTGGTATGGTGCTAAAGCAAATAATGAAAGTGTGAATGGGAATTCAGCTATGATATCTCAGTCCTATCAAATATTCATTTGTTCAATCACTGTGTATGGAGCAATTCTAGCGATGACAGATGAGATTACCGTTCTAATTTACATATAAATTTGATAACAGAAACGACCTGTCCAAAACCAACTCCGATTTATCAATTACAAATTGATTCGATCTCAAAGTTCTATACAGTTTTTCTTTTGGGACTTGATACCTAAACAGAATTGAATCTTACGCTAATGATTAATTAAAAATTCACTACAGTGAGACGATGCTGAAGTTTTGTAACACCTCTCCTAATTTTATTTTATATTTAATACTAGGTATAACTTTTGTGAGTTCTCCTTATCCGAGTTTACTGTTGAATGTATATCAACTCTCGCTACCTTATAAAGTTTGACAGACCACGTGGTCTGCCAAGTCATTTGGTGAGTCATGTTGCAGCGTCAGGGAAGACTGTATGGTAATCCCATTATGGTTTGTCCCTGCCCTGCTTTCCCTCCGACAAAGTTTTATGTTTTACTAGGAGGCTACCTGTTCGGTTGACAGTGGTTGGCTTTAATTTCTCCTTACTTAGCGCTCTGTTCACGTGCTGCCCTTAGACAATATGCAGACCATGTATCGTGAAGCGATGGTGATCCCCCTTTTCGTCGGCGTCTGCCGTGGATTTAATAGCAGCCTTTTGTGTCAGTCCGGCCAAGGCTGATCCCGGCAGGCTCATTCCGGAATTAGGGTTTGGACATATCTTTTCATAGTTATGACTAGAGGCTCTAAACTGTAGTTTCTAATTCTATATGATTGCAAACATTTAAATATGGGCTTTTTATAGGGTTGAGATGGAGAATTTTCTTTTAAAGTTATTTATCTATTTTGTAGTTTCTAATTTTATATGATTGCAAACATTTAAATATGGGTATTTAAATATGGGCTTTGTATAGGGTTGAGATGGAAAAAAATTTTAAAAGTTATTTATCTATTTATTTATATGATCAAAACTATTTGTATCACATTACAAAATTAAACAATAAAAATTATAAAACATTTCAATAAAAAATTTCAGGATAATGTTAATAGAATTTTAATATAATTAAAAATAAGAATATATATTATAATAATAATAGATTTATCTTAATTCTGAATTTACTAAAAATATATATCAATAAAATCTAAATCTATTGAGGTGTCATTCTTTTTTCAAGTTTTACTAAAGGTAAATATTTCGTCAAGATTTGCACTTAAAAAAAAGTTAGCATTTTGAAAAATTTAATCATATAGACTTGATAAACCTAAAGTTAAGATAAATCTATAATAATATATATATTAATCATAAATAACCCAACACTATTTTATATTATAAACATATATTATAAATGCTAATTTTAATTTAATTTTATTATAGGTATTACACAGAGTTTGATTTTATTGCACTTGAGTTCTAACAATTTCCAAGAATAAATAAAAGCTCAAATTTTCATATAAATATTTGGTTTTTAAAATGTAAATAAGACTAATTGAATTTATGATAATTGCAACTTTAAATGTTCAATAAGTATAAAGAAAAATGAATAGTATTAATAATTTCTTTTATTCCTCAAAAGAAATCTACCATCTATATAAAAATAAGTGTACAACACTGATTTTTATAAACTATAACATAGGAAATTCAAAGAAATAAAAAATTAATGGAAACTTGAATAGGAATTCAACTATGATATCTCTCATATCAAAAGAAACATGAGATATTTAAAGAAACATGAGATATTTAAACCAAAAAAAAAAAAACAAATAAACTTATAAACCAGAATTCAATTATAATGTCTCTACGTTATCAAACCATAACAATAATAATTTGGTAGATGTAGTGATCGTAGAGATGGTCTTACTGTATCGTCTCAATATACGTAGAGATTTGATGACAAAACTTACAATATGCTAATCGATTTCATTACAAGGCCACATACATAATTTTTTTCACTTATGATAATTAGAATTGGGATTGACACTTATTTTAAGTTCATTGTATTTTTTAAGGATTTATATCATTGGGTTTATGTTTAGTATTAGAACTATGTTTAGTATTAGAGGGGACTATTTTAGTTTGAAGAAGTTATAAATATAGAAGGTAGGCTATAAACAAAGTGTTATTTAATATTAAAATTGTTAATTTTTTATCATTTATTTTATTAGATATATGTATATGTAATAAATAAATAAATTTTTTATCTAAAATTTCAGCTCTAAATTTTCCTTTTCTTAAATAATCACCCTCCAAATTACTAAAAATTTTATAGTTAAGTCTCTAACAATAATTTAACTATTATATAAATAAAATTGGTTTTGCTATAGTTAAGTCTACAACAATAATTTAACTATCATATAAATAAAGTTGGTTTCGTGATAAACTGTTTGTCCAATAGTGGTATAATTTAACTCTCAAATAAATGGAGTCGATTTCGTATTTCATTTACCAGACAATGCTACTCTCCACAGAACAGGTCAAGTACTTTGACGATAACCTCCGTTTCACACAATTTTATTTTACATCATCATCAAAACACTTCGCCATACGAAATTCCATGTCAAATAGCACTTCAGCCTCCATATGAGATTATGAATGTGGAAGCGAAGCACTATTTAGTCGTCCGTATGAGATTTCTTTCACACTTATATAATGTTTATTTATAATAGTATTTTTTGTTTTTATTCAACCATGTTAAGTTTAAGTGAATATTAGTTTTAAAGTTTGATGGAAGAATTGTTTAAGTTGAATTTTATTTTAATGTTGGATGGGAGCACTTAAATAGGGAATGTTTTAATTTGACCCCACCTTCGAAGTGCACATAATTTGTTTTGCATTAAGACTAGCGACAGCTGATAATTCAAATGCGGATAATTGTGTGCATTAAGACTAGCTTGTAGATTATAACTCAAGTGCACATAATTGTTTCAAAGATTAACATTTGAAATACGATGAGCCATTTTGAAACTTAACGCGCACATTATCGCTCAAGGGATCAAGATGTTGGCTTTATGTGTAAATATTTTGTTAAAAGATTAAGATTTTGGATTGAGAGGTTAGGATTTGACATTCACCCCCAAAATGTTTGATGGGAAGATTAAGATTTTAGATTCCCGTGTAAATTCTGGATTAACATTAAGTTAAAAGATTATCCCATATAACACTCCAACTTTATAGGTCAAAACTTGGAGAACTTATTCGTCGGTGCTCTGTACTCTCGACCCAGTATATATGATAATGCGACAAGGCATGTTTCTTTACTGGTGTACGCTTCTTTGTTTATATTCCTAGGTACATGCTCATCTACATTATTTATATGTGGTACTATAATACTTTATATATAGCTTTATTTTACACATTATCAACGGTGCGGGACATATCATTACAAGGGGATGTAGTATTTGGATTTAATTTATAGAGTATATGTTATGTTATATTTTAATATAATAATAAATTATATGTTAATTTGTGATGATATTTGTATTTATTAATGTTTTTTTAATAGTGAGAAAATTGATCAAAATTTAGTTGTCAAACAAGTAGTGAGAGTTATCTCTGGATGTTATTCATGAATGCAGGTTCACTTAAAGAAAACCATTGACTCGTTGGTGGTTAGGTTTTCGCTCTCACTAGATGCATGTTTCCTTAAGTCGAAGAAAGACGAACTCTTAACCATATAACAATAATTTTAGAGCATACTCTAGACCCAAATGTATGATACTTATTATTTGATTGGATTTTAATCATATATATTTATTTTATTTAAAATAAATTTAAATAATCATTAGCGTTAACACATACACATATCATCACAAATGAACATATAATTTATTATTATATTAAAAATTAATATAACTTGTAATCTATAAAATAGAACCAAATACATCATCTCCTGTAATGATATGTACATTTCCGATTATATATATGACACACACATAACGTTATAAATTAACACATAATTTATTATTATATTAAAATTTAATATAACTTATTCTCTCTAAAATAAATCCAAATGGTACATTTTGTGTAATGATATGTGTTGGGGCCTAACTTGGCACAAAGGCCAATGGGCGTCCCTTACGAGCCACACTCACTTGGAGTGGAAAAAAACCTAATTGGAGGTGCGACGAGAGTGCCCAAGTGCGACAAGCACGCCCACATGAAGAGGCGCCCAAGCTGACACAACGGGCAACGCAAACGAGTTAAGGGGCACATGTTGTGGGCGTGCCCGCACGAGGCCAAGGCGTCGAGCAATGTTTCAGGCGAGATGTAGCGGCCACAACTCAAGGGCGCATCAGCCCACATGACATAGTATAGTGAAGGGAACATGAGGGAGAGCACCCACCCATAACAGAGAGCGTGTAAGGGATAACATACACATCACAACGTAGCAATAGCCTAACTCAATGGACATGTGCCCACAGGCACAACCACACTAATGAGGGATGCCCAGGTGCTACGATGGGCAAGATATAGCAGCTAAAAAAAGTGTGACATGACGGGCACGATGTAGTGGCCGAGGGAAGTGCCTAGGTTAGGTGAAAGTACTTTATGACGAATAAAAATCTCATCAATGTCACACAACGTCTACGGTGGTCATAAGGCACCACAACATGGGGCCGTGAAAAATGGTATTATAGCCCATTTTGAAGAAAGTGGGATTTGATACAAGTTGGTGACACATATTCCCACTCAGTGAGTAGATGGTATCAAGACCTACTTTGCGAAGGTGGGAATTTGGAGAAGTTTGGAAGAATTGTGATCAAGGTTGTGAACCTGTTAAGGGTTGTATAGTATGACGACAGGTTTGGAAGAGGGTCACAATATACTTATGTAGCTCATGGAAAGGTTGGGTCGCATGAAGGAAGAGAGGCCACAATTGCGAGATGAACTTGACGTTTTGGAAGACAATGTTAGAAGGGGGCTTATTCGACTTGATTGGGTGGATGGGCATGTTAGAGTTTTTGGTCGTGGTTATGAAGAATAAGTTGTGATGTAAGATGAGGAAGTTGGTCTAATGGTCAAGTACGATGTAAGTGTTGTGAACACGAAGCCGAAAGAGGAGCAGTTGGGTGGGAAGATGCCTACCAATGATGAACCACATTTGGGCATGTCACAAGAATTGAAGGAAGAAGTTGACTATGGGGATGAATATGAAGAAACACGGCTTGTGACTTTGCCAATGAAAGAGGAGGAACTTGGTGTGATGGAGCTTGCCGAAGTTGGACTAGATTCGTGGATATCACAACCATGGACAAATTTCACATGGAGGGTTGAGGTATGTTTGCATTTAGTTATGCGACGGTTGATTTTTATGTTTGGAAAACTTGTTTGGTTAGTATGTGACCTTAGAGAAGAAGGTGTGAATGCTTGATACAAGGGTGGAATGTGATGAGATTATGCGATGAATGAGTCATGCTTAGCCGAATGGAGACTTGGAAAAGTGCCCAGCATGTCTCATTGAAAGAAGAAGGAAGGGCACACCGTAGAGAAATATGACATGATGCATACTTGAGCGGGTGGACTTGATCATTGGAGCTTTGTTTGGGCCAAGGAGAAGTGTAACACCACCTCCCAGATCTACCCAATTTCACCGGCATGCTAGGGTAAACATGGGCTGAGGGATACTATGACATGACTCAAGCTCCTAGATCACCTTAAGGATATGGAATTGACAAACTAAGACTTCACTAACTTCCCTCAGGTTCTACATGACCCCGAAGAGCTAAACCACCCTTCTAGGTGCCCAAACCATGATTTATGTTTGTTTTTCACTAATATAGACTCCCAAATGCTGGCATAACATTGTCTGAATTTGATTATACCCCTCGAGTCACATGCAGAAGTCTGCAAGGGAGTGACTACAATATTTTTCACCCAGTTATGTGCTAGTGACCACATGATCTAAGCCACTTTTTTAGCGCTAGTCTCCGGACCACTACCCAAAACTTGACAGAAATTTCCATAATGACAAATGATACAAGGAAAAATCCTCTAACACAAAACTTAATTAAGGAATTGACCTAACCAGGTCTAACCATGAAAGACACTTCATCAAACACATGGTGAATATGAAATCTACAGGTCATAAATGCATATATAAACATAGATATATGAAAATAATCTAAGAAACATCAAGAAGGTATAATTCCCTCTCACAATAGTTGCAATAACAAATATTAGGTCATACATTCATTAACATTCCATTTACAAGTAAAACCATGATAAGAGACCTATCTTGAATCTATCATAAAACCATGCTTATAATTAGCTTATAACCAGATGAATAAAAATCATAGAAAAATCATTAAATACACATAATAAAAAGTATAATTACTCATGAATTACAAAGGAGAAAAGCTCTTATCAATCATATGCAAAAGCCATCCAAGTCAGGGATTTCCATGTACCTACCGACCATAGATTAGGTTGACCCATATATTTCTTTTAGCCAATCACTGCCATACCATATTCCAAGCATGAATGTGGGATCCTATGGGATAAAACGATTCATAAACAACCAAGGGAAGATGGAGGTTAAATCACGTCCACCCTAAACTACTACAATATTTCCAAAATTGGTAAAGAGATCACAAAACCAAAAGAAAATTGGATGCCTTAGAATTCCTTCACCATCCGTTGAGAAATTTTATTGTCTCCACCCACCTATTGAGGGCTTCCCAAAGAAAACCATATCCACCCCCAACCCTTGGGATTTTCCTGAGACCACCTCACTCAGATCCGAAAACCTTTCGACAATCCAAAGCTCAACTAAGAATGAATCCCATCACACCATGGCTATCCAAAAATGGAAAGGCAAGGTTGAAACCAATGCCTAACTAGGAAAAGCCCATGCCAAAGACAAAAAATGAACCAAATATGCACATACATATACCATTCATGCTAAAACCAGCTACGGAATCATACATGCTATGTACAAGTATTCCCACTGAAGTCGCTTCATCCAATCTTTCCTTTATTTATCCTTTCTTTCCTTGTGCTTCCTTTGTTTTCTTGCTTTCTTTCTCCTATTCGTGATCTTCTCCTCTCTGAAACCAATTCCAAAACTAAACTAAAAAAAAGACCCCAAATTGATGCTTTGATGCCTTTTTATTATTTATGCCTATAATTTCTTCATTTTCCCTATATTTTCCTTTCAATTTCCTCCTCACATGCAACCTATAATCTTTCATCTCACTCTTCTCCTAATTTCCTTTGTTTTCATAATTAAAATGCCAATAAATGCCTCTTTGTCTTTCCAAATCATTTTCCAATGGATTTACTAATTTCCTTATCCATAATAAACAACAAGTGATTCTAACTAGGATATTTTTCCAAACATCCAGCTTGGAATACATGTCCCATGACCTTGGTATTATTTTTTATTTATTAACTTTATTACATTAAATTTTAACTCGGGGTTTGTACAGACCCATCCCCCTTAGGGGAACACCGTCCTCGGCGTTCTGTGACACCTATAACCAACAAGCTTACTGAAAACTAAAACATATTTTACATGGAGCTTTATAACCCAACTTGATGCAGTATTTAAAATGAACAACCTACTCAAAACAAAAACCATCATGATAAACATGACAACATGATAACCATACCACTTATTGGAGCTTTATAACACAAATAATTGTGGTATTTATAATAACAACCATATAGAAATATGTTCATATACCAAAAAATCATTTTCCTCCACCAGCAAATAATGAAGGATACATAGCCCACATATGATCATCCATATCCCATGTAGCTTCATTGGGCCCAAAATGATTCCACTACACTTTCGCTATAATATGCATTGTGGTTTTGGCTATAATTTTGCTTCTCATTCCACCTGCAATATAGACAAATAAAACACATGATCAACATCCTTTACATATCTTTTAAGCAATGAAACATTGAAAACATCATGTACTTTCATTGTCAGAGGTAGTGCAAGTCTGTAGGCCACTTGTCCAATCATCTTAACGATCTCAAAAGGTCCACAATATCGAGGCTCCAATTTTTCACATGGCCCAATAATCAAGGAGCTCTTCTTGGGATTGATGTGCAAGTAAACATTTTCCCCAACCTAAAGCTCCTTGAATGCCTTGTGTTGATCTGAAAAACTCTTATGTCTATCTTGGGTTTCCTTTAGATTCTTCTTGATGACCTGCATTTCTTGTTGCATCTCTTCGAACATGTTCAGTCGTATTGGTACCTTGTTCAGTAGATCACTCCAGCTGATGGGAGTGTTGTAACTTTGCCCATAGAGTAACTCAAATAGACTCATCGTCAATGACTCCTGATACCCATTTCTATAAGCAAAATCTACCAGTGAAATATATTCATCCCACCTCCACTTCTTATGCATAAGATACATCCTTAGGATATCCTCTAGTATCTTGTTTAACCTATCTGTATGTCCATCTGTTTGCAGATGATAAGTTGTATTGAAGGACAACTATATTCCCAAACCTACAAATAAATCCTTCTAAAACCTGGAAGTGAACTTAACATATCTATATGACACAATCTTCTTCAGAACACTATGCAACCACACTATATCTTTGACGAATACCTGTGCTACCTCACTAGCTGAATAAGTAGACTTAACTGCGATGAAGTGATCTACCTTTGTCAACCTTTCAACCACAACCATGATGGAATCATTTTTATTTGATGTCCTCGGTAAACCTATAAGGAAATCCATGGAAATGACCTCACATTTCCACTCCAGAATCAGAATAGGATGTAACAAACTAGCTGGTTGCTTACACTCATCTTTCACTTGCGGATCGTCCAGACATCTAGCAACACACTCTACCACTTCCTTCTTCAAATTCGACCAATAGTAGAAATTATTCACAACTGGCAACGTTGTCTAATATCATAGGTGACCTGAAGATGGACTGATGTGAAACTCCCTCAATATAAGCTTCTTCAGATCATTGCCATATGGAACCTAGATCTAGTCCCTAAATCTCACCAATTAACCTATTGTAATATGATAATTCACATATTTTTCACATGTACCCTAATGCTGTAAACTGTCCCATAAGAATTTATGAATTTATAGAGTAAGTTCCCTAGATCAAATACCAAAGGTCACCACTCACAAACAGATCACAAATCAGTACACCAATACTATCATGTGGTTAAAACCCTTGAAGAGGGAAACATTCCACGGCCTAAGCCAACACAGTCAGTTCAGGCAATTTATTAATATAAAAAGAAAAGTTACATATGTTTATATCATAAACAGTTACCAGAAAAATGACCCTCCTTGCTCTTTAAATAGAGATCATGGACCAGTCAGGTGTTAATCCATAGATCAAGTGTCGTTAATATCGAGGAGAAAGATAATCATTGAATCACTTCAAATCGTGGTCTTCAGATTATAAGTTACAAATGTACATAGTAAAGAAACACACTTGACCTAATGCTACACTAGACTAATTTATTCTTAACTATTTCCTATGTCTCGGAATATCCTAACATCCCCCCTTAAGAACAACTTGGGATAATATTGAAGGATTTACAAAGGTGACACAGAAGGAGCCTATTTCCTATGTGCCGAAATATCCTACCACCCCCCCTTAAGAATAAATTGGGATAGGATTGAAGGATTTACAAAGGTGACACATTAGGAGAAGGAAGGAGGCATTAGAGCCTATCCCCCCTTAATGAGAACTTTCCTGAACTCCAAGCATGGATAGAAGTTTTGTAAACTTCGCTTCTCTGAGAGCCTTTCTAAAGATATCGACTACTTGATCATTGGTTGGACAATACTGCACTTCAAGAACACGATAATGAATGAGCTTTCTGATGAAGTGTATGTGGAAATCAATGTGTTTCATACGATGATGCTGAAATAGATCTCTACAAAGCTAAACGACACTCTGATTATCACTCCAAAGTGTAGTTGGATGCTTTTGATGAAGACTAAATTCAGACAGGATCTGATGAAGCCATATGGCCTCCTTGTTGGCTTCAAATGCACCATGATACTCTGCTTCGGTCGAAGAAAGAGATATGGCTCTTTGTTTCTTGCAACACCAAGTAATAGGTCCTGAACCAAGAGTGAATACATACCTTGCAGTAGACTTTCAATCATCAAGATCACCAGCCCAATTAGAATCAATGAAACCAATCAACAATGGGGATGCCCCTGCACTGTAATGAATCTTGAACTGAACTGTACCTCGAATATATCGAAGTATTATTTTATTTTCTTTCCAGTGACTTTCGTGAGGTTGCTGCATAAACTGAGCAACAAGACCAATGACAAAGGAAAGGTCAGGACGGGTATGAGTGAGAAACAGAATTTTACCAACAAGTTGACGGTATAAGGTAGCATCAACTTCAAGGGTAGTACAAGTGACTGAAAGCTTGACTCCAGACTGAAAGGGAGAAGGATCTGGCTTAAAATCTTCCATGTGAAAGTGGTGTAGAAGATCACAGGCATACTTGGACTGAGAGAGGGTAATGCCTTCCTTGGATTGCAAGACTTGAAGACAAAGGAAATAATGAAAGTGTCCTAAGTCTGTCATTTCAAACTTCTTTTTGAAGCTAGACTTCACATGGTTTATATGGTTTGGATCACTACCAGTAAGGATAAGATCATCAACATAAAGAACAAGGATGGTGAAGGAATTATCCACTTTCTTGGTGTAGACAGTGTTATCAGAATGACACCTAGAAAAGCCATTATCTAATAGTAATATATCCATTTTGGCATATGAAGCCCGAGGAGCTTGTTTGAGACCATAGAGAGACTTCCTAAGGTGACAAGCAAAGTGGGAGTCATTTTGGATAAAGCTAGGTGTTGTTCTATGTAGATTTCTTCATGCAAATATCCATGTAAGAAGGCAGATTTAACATCCATTTGATGGACTTCCCATTTAAAGGAGGCAACAAGGAAGATAACAAGGCAAATATAATTCATTTTGGAAACAAGGGAGAAGGTTTCAGTATAGTCAATGCCTTCAAATTGTGAAAATCATTTAGCAACAAGACGAGCTTTATGTCTATCAACTTTTCCATCTGGTCCAAACTTGGTTTTGTAAACCCATCTGCATATGACAAGTTTTCTTCCTTTTGGAAGAGGAATAAGATCCCAAGTATCATTCGCCAATAAGGAACGATATTCGTCATTGGTAGTTTCATCTCAATCTGGATGACTAGAGGCTTCTTCAAAGGTTTATGGACCAGGATGTTCTGGAACTTAAGCCAATAAGGAAGAGGTTCTTTCGAACTGAGAACGTGTATGTCGTTGATCGGCAAGGTCACCTGCAAGAGAACCTGCTGCATCCTGAGTAGAGCGGACCCATCTTGGAAGCTGTGGAGTAAAAGGAATAATATCAAGAGGTGGAGGAGGATATTCATCCTCACTTTCAACATCTAAACTAGAAGGAATGATATTAAAAGTAGGAGAGAGAGAGAGAGGTGCCACATATGCCAAATCAGGATCACAGGCCAAAGGTGGCACACCCACCAAACTAGGCTCGCAGGACGATATTTTATCATAAAATTTTACATCTCTTGTAATGATTATATTTTTGGATTTTGGTTGAAGAAGTCTATATCCTTTGACATCTTCAGAATATCCAACAAAAATGCATTTTTCACTCTTAGGTTCTAAGGCTTTATTGTTCGCATCTGGAATATGGACCCAAGCATCACTTCCAAAAACATGAAACTGACTTACATCTGGTTTGATTGAGCTCCAAGATTCTTCTGGAGTTATATTCTTTAAAACCTTAGTAGGAGTGCGATTTACTATGTAATTTTCATAGTTAATTTCTTCTGCCCAAAAATTGAGACTAAGTCCTTCAGATTGAAGAATACAATTATCCATTTCTTTTAAGGTGCAATTCTTCCTTTCAGCAACACCATTTCGTTGTGGAGTATATGGAACAGTATGTTGAAATTGAATGCCATGCTCAGTGCAGAAGTTGATAAATTTGTTGTTAACATATTCTCCTCCATTGTTTGATCTTAACTTTAGAATTTGATGTCGAGATTGTTTCTCAACAAAGGCCTTAAAGGCTAAGAACATGTTAAAAAATTCACTCTTGAGTTTTAAGAAGTATACCCAAGTGCATCTGGAAAAATCATCAATGAAAGTTAAGAAGTACTTACAACCAGAGAAAGAAACAGCAAGAAGTAGACCACATAAATCACTGTGCACAAGCTGCAAAGGGGCTGAAGCGTGCCAAGAGGCACGTTTGTCAAAACTATCGTGATGATGTTTTCTGAGTACACATCTAGGGAAAACACCATCTCAGAAAGATACCATAGGAAGACCTGTCACCATATTTTCTTTACATAGAGTTTGAAGAGAGCAATAGTTTAAGTGACCGAATCGCTCAAGCCAAAGTTTTCTCACTTCATCATTATGAGCAACAAAAATGGAGGGAAGACATGATGACCCAAAGTTTTCAAACTTATAGAACCTTGTGGAATCATCAACAATGCCAGTAGCTAAAATATGTCTAGGATCTTTGAGGTCCTTGATTACAACATCATGAGGTGAGAATTCTACTATTTTCCCTTCACCTGAATGAGTTATCTAATAAACAGATAGAAGGTTGCATGACAAGGTAGGAAGACATAGTACATCATTAAACTGACCATTATCTAGATGAATGGTGCTAGATCCAACAACACTAAGAGATCTATCATCACCAATATAAATATGTTTGATGTTACAATCATTTAAAGAAGAAAACATGGAATTATTTTTGGCCATGTGGTAAGAAGCTCCAGAATCAATGAGCCACTCATGAGAATGAGAAGAAGAGGATACATTTAATGCATAACAAAATATTTATGGTTGACAGCCACGAGCATAAAGTGTCATTCCTGAATATGAAGGTGAAGAGTGCTCTAAATTGATGTTGTACTTCTTCATTGCTGCTTCCAAGGCTTCCATATTTTTAAAACATTTGAACTCTACATGGCCATCATGATTAAAAAAATTTCAATGTCTATCTATTTTCTTCCCTTTTTTTATTTGCCTTATCATTTGGGTGAGTTTCTTTTTCAGTTTGCGGCTGAAATTGCTTAGGACCCTTGTTTGATTTAGCACCATACCTTTTAGGATACTGCTTCCTGGGATTCTGTTGATATGGTTGTTGTTGGGTTTCTAAGGCTTTCTTAGAAGCGTTTCCAGAACTGATAAGACCAAGGTGTAAGAGTTTTTCTTGTTCTCTTATCAAAGAAACACAAAAAGCATCAAAAGAGGGGTTCTTGTAGGCGGTTCCTGAAGAAATGATGGATTCTCTAGTGGAATGGAAGGTGGAAAGAAAGATAGACTATGCATGGCCAAGCTTAGCAAGAATGGAATAGATGAGGCTTCCATCTTCCTTTTTGACCTTACAACCTTCTAAAATAAGTCTAATGGTCTTGAATTTTGACAAAAAATCTTCAATAGAGGAGAAATTATTGGGGTCCAAAGTAGGCAACTCATTTTCAAGCTGGTGGGCCCTGATTTGATTTTGAATGCCAAAAACATTATTTAGCTTTTCCAGGGCTTTATCACGGGTGTCAATGTCAAGGATATGAAATCGAAGATCTTGAGAAATTGACATTCCTATCAACCCTTGTGCTTGATCTTGTTTATTTTCCCATTTAGTTAATCTATCATCATTAAAAGGTTTAGTTTCTTATCCTATGGCTATTCTATAAAGCCCTTTACTTCTAATTATATCTACCGTGTGAGGTAGCCATTGGAAATAATTGGTGTTGTTAAAAATAATCGGGCATGCACTTTCCATTTTTAAAAAAAAATGAAGCTAAGAAAAGTTGAAACTAACTACTCCAATCGAAAGATCTCAAAAAATTAGGCCAATTAAAAAAAACCACTCGAGAAACGGCTTCCAGATGAAGAAGTTATGCCTTTTGAAAAACCGATTCAAGAGCAGCATAGTTTGATGTACTAACGCTCTGTTTTAGAGGATCCTTAGCGTTACTAACGCACAAGTCAAGATAAATGTGTCATGTTAGTTTCATTTACTTAGAATTATTTCTAATTAACGTAGGTCTGAAGCTGAAGCAAGGGCGTTAATGTGATTTCCCAACAAATTTTTAAGAAAAATAAACTCTCTTTAATCAGTTTGTTGTCAACTGTTCTTTGGTGTGTGTGTTTTTCCTGCACAAAAAATGAGCAAAAAGGAAATGCAAACCTTATGGCAGAATGTTAGATTTTTGGTTAGCCTAACCAACAACTATCTACTTTTCTCACTATTTCTGGTTTCCTGAGATCACACAAAGACACGGGGAAAGAGCATATGTAGTAAAAATATCCCTTCTTCCTGTTTCTGATTTACCGAGATCGCACACAACACAAGGAAAAGAGAATACATAGAGAAGAGGGTATAGATACGAAAAATAAATAAAACCTAAAAACTGAAATAAACAGAGGGAATCTAAATAAGTAGAACTATTAACAAATATAACTGCAAAACATATACTTTATGCCTCAACATCTAAACTGACATAACTTGGGCAACTAGAAACCTTTTCACATGAAACGAAAGGTGTTCCTCACTGTAACAGATGCTACAGACACAACAAAGCAGTTCTCAAGGCCAAAAAAAGTTTAGAAATAGTATATCTACAAAATAGTAGTTGCATGCAGTCAAACCGACTTCGAATTTGGATCAACAGCGGATGCGGCCCTCACAATAGCTCTGATACCTATATGAATTTACAGGGTAAGTTCTGTAGATCAAAAACCAAAGGTCACCACTCACAAACAGATCTCAAATCAGTACACTAGTATTAACATGTGGTTAAAACCCTCAAAGAGGGAAAGATTCCACGACATGAGCCAACACGGCCACTTTAGGAAATTTATTAATATAAAAATAAAAGTTACATATGTTTCTCTCATAAGCGGTTACCAGACAGATGACCCTCCATGCTATTTAAATAGATATCATGGACCAATCGGGTGTTAAGCCACAGATAGAGTGTCATTAATACCGAGGAGAGAGAGAACCATTGGATCACTACAAATCATGACCGTCGGATTATAAGTTACAAATGTACATAGTAAAGAAACAAACTTTACCTAACTCTACACTAGACTAAGTTATTCTTAACTATTTCCTGTGTGTGGGAATATCCTAACAAAGAGCTCATAATTGCAACATGGTTTACCTACACTCTCCTAGTAAGAGCATCTGTAACTTTGTTCTTTCCTTTAATATACCTAATCAAAAAGTCAAACTTAGTAAGGGTATACAACCTTCTTGCTTGCCTGACATTCAAATCAGGTTGGTAAAATAGATAGCTCAATCCACTATGATCACTCATCAACACAAACATTCTGCCAAGAAGATAGTGCCTCCACATCTTCAAAGAATGAATTATAATTGTCATCCCAAAATCATGTGTCACGTAGTTCTGCTCATGCTCATTTAGTTCCTTGACTCATAGCATACTACTCATCCCTCCTGCATTAAAACTCCACCGAGTCCTCTTTTGCAAGAATATGTACATACCACAAACTCTTTATCTGAATCTACAATATTGAGAACTTGAGCATTTGTCAAAAATTATTACAACTACTAAAATATTATTGCACATTCCTTTGTCTATTCAAATTTATTTCCTTTCCTCTACAATGATGTAATATGATAGGAAATCTATGAGAATTTCATGATGAACCTTCTATAGTAACTTGATAACCCCATGAATGATCTAACCTCATCCACATTCCTAGGAGTTTCCCATTCCATGATAAATCTTATCATTTCTAGATCCACTGCTATGCCTTCCTTGTAGACAACATGCCCCAAGTAGTGTAACTCTGTCTGAAAGAAGTTGCATTTACTAAGATTGGCATACAAATTATGCTTTTTCAACAACCTTAACATTGTTGCCAAGTGTTCTGCATGATCTTCCTAATTTTTAGAGTATATATCAATATGAAATCAAAGGATATAATCACAAACTTGTCCAAATAAGTATGCAACACATTTTTGATCAAGCACATGAAAATAGTTGGAGCATTATGCAAACCGAAATGAATCACAAGAAACTCATAATTCTTATACCTAGTCTAGAAAGAAGTCTTGTATATATTATCCTGTTTGATGTGCACTTGATGATATCTTGAAATCAAGTCAATATTTGAGAACACTTCTACTCCTTTCCACTAATCAAATAAGTCATCAATCCTCCACAATGGATACTTGTTCTTGATAATCACCTTGTTCACCTTCATGTAATCAATTCACAATCTAATAGTACCATCCTTCTTCTTCACAAATAATATTGTTGCACCCCAAGGTGATAAAATTTGGCCTAATGTATCCCTTATCAAGCATTTCCATCAACTGCAACTTCAATTCTACTAAATCTACAACGCTCATCCTGTAAGGTTCCTTTGATGTTGGTGTTTCTCTTGGTACCAACTTAATAGAAAATTCCATTTCCCTATGGGGAGGAAACTCCGAATATCAGCCGAGAATAGATCCTAAAATTGCTACAAGACAAGGTACCTCTTGAGTACTTCAACATCCTTAACATCCTTACATTGTCACTAGAAATATGAAATGAAAAAAATATACACATTTTCCTACAAGTTCGCTTGGCCTGCATAGTTGTAACCATCCTAACTGATTTAGGATTCTTCTTTCCCTGCAAGATTCTCTTTTCCTTGTTATCATCCAGGAACCTAATAGCCTTGTCAAAAAAATATATTTTGGTCCTATGGAGGTACAACCAATATATACCAAATATCATACTATATGATCCTAATGAAAGCACTTTAGATGTGCTACTGTAGGCATACCATTCATCTCGAATGCAAACACCCTTACCCAATGATGGAATCTCTTCTTAGTACATGTTGCTAACTAAACCAACCAAGAATCTACATGTAGTTATTTTCTCAAGCCACACTCATCCACCAGGTGAGGATTAACATAACTATATTTAGATCGAGGATCAATAAAAATAGAAACAACTCAACTGTAGAGCTTACCTTCCAAAATTTCATGAATGAAAAATAGTATGTAGGTCTCTTTGCTGTGAAAGAGACATGTGTGGATGAAAAGTAGCAGAAGAAAGCACAAGTGCAGGTGATATATGGTTGCTTCTAATGTTGCAAATAACAAGAGTAGAGGTGATATATGTATTTTTTTCACCTAAAACTTCTACATCTACTCTTATCGACTTTCCTTTGCACCTTTTGTTACAATTTTTAGTTTTAATAAGTTAAAAGCTTAGAAAAGTGAGCATTATAACAATGATTTTGACATTAAATCACAATGGAGGGAAAAATGTATATATCCCATTAGGAGGCAAAAACATCTCTTTATCTTTCATTTTTAATGAACTATCTCATTTTTGGAAACTTTTGCATTCACATCTTTGGTTTGACATTTTTTTCCCTTCTCTACCTACCCTCAAACCTACAGTTATAGTTTTTCTCTATAACTACCTTCTAACCTGGAGTTATAGTTTTTCTTTATACCTACTTTCGAACATGCAGTTATAGTTTTGCTTTATACCTACTTTCAAAATTGTGGTTAAACTCTGTTTATGTAGTTATATTTTTGCTCGAACCTTATGTATGTAGTTACAATATTTCTCTATTCCCACTTTTTGGGAAATTCATCGCACATTGTTACTCAATATCCTAGTAGAAGTCCTGGTTTGGCATCTGTAGCTTAGATTTCTGCTTTCCTGGACTATTTTCCTCAATTAATATCAAATTCAGTGATGGTTTTGTCAAATGCCATTTTGAAGTGAAATTCTTATTTAATTGAGTGAATATCATTGTAAATATTTTTGGTGGGTTTTTTGAATATAGATGATTTGTGAACAAGAAAGCTGAAGATGGAAGTTGCAACAAGATTTATTTGCTAATAATCGACATATTTCTATTTTTTATCTCCATATTTTTTTGGAAATTTTGATAAATGCACTGCAACAAATTTTTTTCTGTAAATTTGTGTTGATATTTTTTTTTATTCAAACAACTTTTGACATATAGCTGGAAAAGAAACAATTAAATTAGATAATGCATACGTTGGTAACCTACATATATCCAAGGTTGTTTCCACATTAAATTTCACTCAGGGATATTTAATTAAGATAAGATATTAATTTATGACTCTACTAGGTCTCATTCTAACATTTATTCTAAGCCTTGGACACTCTTTATTGAAATATGTCTTAAAATATTCTTTCCATATGGATTCCATCAAAATTTTAATGGTAATATTTGTATCCAATTGGAAATACCAAAAATTTGAACCAAAGCCAATGATATGGGAGGAAAATCCCTTCATTCTGTCATTCGAGCCATTAAGAAAATGAGTTTGAGTTGGGTAAATGAGTACAAGGGATGAGCTCTAGTCACAATAGCTCGAGATTCCTCAATTATGGGATAACGAGTTTCTTTTTTTCTTCATTATTTCAAAGAAAAGGAGAAATGTGGTATGACTACTCTTCTGTTGAGGCATATTCCTATACATTTCATTATTGGGCCGAAGACTTTTTCAAAGGGTCATGCTTCATTCCTAAAGGTTGAATGAGTTACTATATCAAACATAGGATGAGTTGTTTTTATTTATTCTGACTATGTGTGCCCCCTGTTGAGGACGTGGTGACTATAGAATGTTCCTATTGAGAATACATGCAAACAGTAATTAACTAGGAGGAAAAATCACAGTGAATATCAATCCTTCCCTCCATATAGCTAAGCGCAAGTATTGCTGGTGCAAGTTATGCTTGAATGAGGAGGATTTGAAGGGGAAATACTACTACTAAATGAAACAAATGTGAGCTAATGTTAACACCAAAAAATAATACACTCTAAAAGACACCTAAGGTTGTCCAGCAAAACATCCAGATAGATATTTTCCAGCTGAAGACATTATGGAAGTTCTAAAAATTTAATTTCTCCTATGGTTGCTTATGAAAAATTTGGATCACGCACCATACAGGAAGGTTGAAAGCACACCTACGCGAATTTTTTTTCCAAATTCATGTGGTCGAGGAAAAGTGCGACTCAACAAATTTAGTACCACTTCACATACTTGGAGGATGATTCACTGACATGTGCTAGTCAAGGACAACTGAAGTCGAGTCACCATGAGGATAGGCATTCCTCAATGGAATCATCTTGTCCTACTCTTTACCCACTCTCATTTATGAATGAAGAGAGGGAAGATGGATTTGAAAAATTCTATATGAACAAGCCATGAGAGAAACAAAACATGACACAATTTTATGTTGGAAAACTTTCTATTAGGGCAACACCACATTTCATTGTTGAAGTATAAGAAGTAAGATAACTACAATGTTAGCCATATTTCTTCTAGTAAATCCATCATCCTAGTGAGAGAATATTCCACCATTGAGAGAGTCTCCATACTTCTTTTTAGAGAGAGGAAAAGCTTGTAAAGAGATTGAGGAAAGGGAATTCCATGCTGAGGATTTTTTAGCACCACAACTCAAATAATTATATTCAAGTGTTTAATATTTATCTATTATGTTCATCTTCTACCACCAAAAGTTAATAAAGGGAGCCTTTTTCCACTATGGTGTTGACTTGTTTTCTTAATTAAGCATTAGTTTTTGTTTTTATCTCTTCATTTATTTTATCTTTGTAGATGCATTGTTTTCACAGTTTGCAATGGTTTGTTTATCTAACCATGTCCACTAAAAAAACCAACTCTATCTGTGATCCTTTGTAATGAAAAACCAATTGTTAAGGAGGAGTTATTTGGCACTCCATTTCCACAAAAACACTAACACATAATTGGCAACTATATTGGTTTCTTTTCTTTACTCTAATGATTGTATTTGTAGGACCTTATCTCTTCATAACCACCTTACAAGGCACCCAACATATCTTTGGAATTTTTGCAGGACCTCTTGGACATTTTCTTAGCCCAAAAGCTTGGTATTTCACTGTTTATGGTTCACTGTGCAACTTTTTCTCATACAGACACATGATCGCATCTATGCATAGCTAAACTCACGTGGTTGCCAGAAAGCTAAAAGTACTTTTTATTTTTTCTCTTATTAGGTGATTGGAAGCCTTTAGTGAATTTCCTTCACCTCTGCATTTGTTTTACAATATGTTTAGTTTTCCTAGTTGCTTTACTAACCACTATTAGTAGAGAAATTTGATTTATTTTCATTTGTATTTGCAATATACACATAGCTTAATTAGGGAGAAAATTAAGTGGCCAAATTCCACATATGTTTTTCAAACTGTTTTTCTAAGTTTTTTGTAAATCATATAGCTTAATTAGTAAAGGAGTATGTGGCCCATCATCCACAAATATTGTTACTAAAACAAAGAACTATTTTTCCATTTCATTAGTTTTGGGACTAGGGCCAAGTGTTAGTACAAAAAGCAAGTAATCTCTGCCTCCCTTGCATCTTTTAGGCAAATCTCGACTTGCATGTGAACACTTTCTTAAAGAATTTGAGTTTCCCGTTTCCCTTTATACCCACATAACGTAATAGGAAAAATAGTAAGTGACCCATTATTTGCACATCGTTTCTTTTTCATGCAAGGAAAAATAAAAACTTAGTTTAATTAGGGGGATATAGTAAAGGATCATCATATATCCGCATCTTATCACACTTTGTATGTTCACTTCACCACACACTAAGCATTTGTAATCCTCATATAAGAAGGCTTCCAGTTTACAAAGTTTTTTGTACTTTGCTTACTTTTTCTTACCATATCACACCCTCAGAAAATTAAGATTACTAAAAGAAACCATAACTTGGACCAACTAAATCTCCCCACAAGGGCCACAAAATAATTTATAGTTCGGGTTAGGACCATTGGGGGTAGGCATCCCATAAGAATCCATGGTCATGTTACATCTATGAAACATAGAAGTTTAATTTTAGGGTGCTTAAAATCCTTCAATAATCCCACGGAAAATAATACCTGAGCATATCAGAGACCCAAATTAAAGAGGGCTCAAATTAGGTCCAATGCATTCGGTACTATTTTGGGCTACCCGACCCATTGAGTGCTTAGTATTGGTAACTAACTACCAAGAAGATAAATATTCAAATTCTCACATGGGACAAAGGTAATTTAGTGGCCAAAATATAGGGCATCCTTTCCCTGTAGGTGGAGGTGTGGGAAGTAATAAAGCCTCATTCATTAACTTAGTCGATTCTTTGGCTATTGGACATCGTCTACAGTTCTTTCAGGATGTTTCCCCAAAACCCATCAGAAAATATATTCGTGAGGCTCTGTTATTTTGAGAGGAAAGTAAGATTAGGTCTTCTTAGGAATTTTTATCATATGTAACAAATGAAAACCATTCTTTTTTTTTATTAGTGTTTAGCCCATTGATATCCTAATGCAACATTGATCCTAGGAATGTTTTGAGAAATGTCGCTTACTGTAGTTGCCTCTCATACTTCTTGAATGTTGTGAATTGTTCTATGTGGGAATTCACATAACAGGTGAGGTTCTCCACATCCCCAACACTTTAATGATTCTTTCATCTTTACAACACTTTCCTTTTTGTTATTTTTACAGCACTTTCCTTTTTGTTATTTGTAGACCCAGTATGTGATTATGCTGGTTGGTTTTCCCCACCCTTATTAAATTTATTCCTTTGGTGGGTTTCTCCCAAAAAAATCAGATATGTTGGCTTTACTCTTTTTATGTTTCAGTCACCCTTCCCTTTCTCTTTATTTTTGCAATTTTTCAGCTGACAATTTCTGCCTTTAAACTGTTAATAACATAATATTGCTTTACGAACAGCTTCATCCATTGTTTTTGTATTATAAATTTTGATTCTTTCTTTATAGATAGTAGGTAAAAAGTTTTAAAATCGTTGTAATTTGGCCTTTTCTTCTCTGATATAAGGCACATAGCAAAGCAAGTTCATGAATTTGATAAAAAAATCATCAATTGTGAGTTGTCCCAATATCAGCTCATGAAACTCCTTCGCTTTATCATCATAATACCTCTCATTTAGGTACCTAGACTTGAATTTGGCTTGAAAGTCTTCCTATGTAACAGTTTTTTCATCCAACACATGTACCATTTCTGTTTCTTCCCGCCAAAGAGTGGCTTTACCCTGCAGTTGGTAAATTTCCAATCTGGCTTTAAGATTAATTTGATATTCATATACCTAGAAGTATTTAATCATATTCAGAATCCAAGCTTCTGCATCCTCCTCCTTTTCACCATCAAAAGTTGGAGGTTTGATTTTTTGGAATTCCCCTTAAAATTCCTTTTCCTTTCTGGAATTATGTCCATATGTTTCCCCACCCTCAGACCCTTCTAAGTTGGTTTCAACTTATTTCCTCTTTTTTCCATGGCCTTCACTTTCATGACTAGAAAGTGAGGTTAACTCCCTGATCAACCTTTCTTGTTTTTGACTGGCTTGTAAAAATCATTTCATGTTACATATCTCTTATCATGTCCAGCAATTGAGAATTTTTGATCTGGTGGGTTTCCTACATTTCGTCATTCATAATAGAAGTTGTATTATTTTTGCACTTCAATCACTGTATATGGCATTTAATTAATACATCAAATTCTGTAAAGAAAAAAAAAAATCATTTTCTTATTTTTTCACAACAACATAATTTTGGGTTTTTCTGTGTGGGGACACATAGACCCAGTGTTTTCAACATGGGCTCTAATACCATTTATAACAACTCTACTTACCCAAAAAAAAAATTATTTATATTACTAAGACTTTTTTTCTATTCTTTACTTAGTTCATTTTTGTCATAGTATAACCTCTTACAGATTGTCATTAAAGAATTTTATTTTTGTCCTTTGTATTTTTCTTATGCCATAGCTGTATTCATACCTATGAATACCTTTGAAGGAATTTGTTCTCTTAATTTATCAAGGAATTATCCTTACCTATATGGCATAATTACATTTATTCCATGTATATTAAGGTATGCATTTTTAATAGTTTCCCATACAATATATAATATTCTAACTATGTAATTTATATCCAGAGTTTCCCCACCTCTCTCTCTCTCGCTATATATATATATATATATAATTTAACTAGTATTAAAGTTTCACCCTTATGTTAGATATCTTTGATCAGACATACCCAAATCGCTCTATATATAAGTTTGAAAAGTCTTTCGACCTTATATAATACTTCAATTGAGGTCCGTTCCTCATTATATTTTCCACTAACCATTTGTTTATACTTTTAATTCATAACATGTATTAATGGTTACGTATTTGTATTAAGGAATTTTCATATCCCAAAGTTTTTACTTAACTTACAACTAACCATATAAATACACTTACCATCATACGACCTTTACTTGACACCAAAAGCGACATGTGTATTTATGTCAATATTATCATATGGTAAATCAGATACTCCACGATTTTAGTTTTACTGTTTAATTTAGACTTATAGTATATTTTATCATTTTAAAGTAATAATATCTCCCTGCACTTAAAAGGCGACAGAACTTCACCGTAACCCATTTATTGTCCCCCATTTCAATTTGTTAACTCATTCAATGGTAGTACGTCTCACCTTGGTTATTCACATGGCATATTAAATTTTTGAAACAATTGTAATTTCGATTTGGTCTTTGGTTGACGGTGAGGATTTCATCTGTATTCCCTCCAACCTTGGTGACTACGGTTAGGGTTACGTTCTTCTTTCCACCATTTTCATTTGGAAAATATCTTTGCGGAGGGTTGCATTATGTTTTTTTGTCGTCCCTATCATACCGAGAGTGGCTTTTAGATGAATACCTTCATCAATGGTATAATGCCATCACCCAGTATCAGCTTGGTAAGATTATTTCTGCATTTCTATTACTCTTGCAAATATATGAGATCATTAAGATTTATAGAATTCGTTTGGATATTTCCCCCTTTTAATCTGTTCCTTAGTTCTTACTATATGTTTTCAGAATTCACTAATTTGGTTTATTTGTTCTTTGTAGAGGTTTTTTCACTAAACAAACCTCGCTCACGAAATTATTTCACAGCCACACAGAGGTATTTTTTTTACTCTTCCATATTAAGGTAATCTTTGCCATTACTTACTTGTAATGTTTCTCACTATTTTGGTGTTTTCCTCCGTATCTTTGATTTCATTCGTTTACACAATAACTGACATTTGATAATGATATCATACTTTATATTTATGGGTTTTTCATTTTCAATATTATGTAAAGGAATTCTCTGTTTAATTCGTTAAATGACTTTCCCCAATCCCATTTACATCTAAGTTGATATCTGGTTGTGTTTTGGGTTTAAATGAATTGAAAATTTTGTAGTGCTTCACATCGCCACTTCGATTTTAATTCGAACCCTCAGGCTTCATTTTATTAATCTTACACAGTTGTTTCCCTTTTTAGATTTGGGTGCCTCATCTTCATTTTCATTTTCTGAATACAAGTGAAGAGGATTTTTTCTAGTAAATTCGTAATTCAAGTTCCAAAAATTGATAGACTTATAGTCAACCTTCTTCTCTCTTTCATCCTATGGTTTATCTCTGTGTTTCATGATTTCAACCTTCATGGTGTTTAAAGCATGATACTATTAGTTGATAACTTTTCGATATAATTTGATTTTACATAATTATCTCAGTCTGAAATGAATTTCTCGATTCCGTTTTTTATTTAACTGTTTTGATTTCCCCATAGGAAATATTATTTAATGTGCATGTAAAATTTCTATTTCACTACTTAAATTTTGTTTGCACTTGAAACTATTAATGTTAACTTTCTCAAGTTTCATTTAACTTAAGAAAGATTTTGTTAAATGAATTGGAAATCGATTCCAGCATTCCAATTTAATGGAATTTACTATAGAGTTAATGTCTATATTTTATTTATACTCTCAGCCTTTAATATAATCAATTAGAGGAACAAATACCTTTTTCTATTTGCGTAAAGCCTAAGATATAAAACGTGTCTGTTTAATTCCATTGGAAGTTCACTTTATATTTTTTTTTCATTCAAAGAGCCACTTTGTATTTTCCTAGTTTTAATATCTTATCCTTTGTATAAAATATCCCACATACAATTTAAAGCTTGAAGGTATTGTAATAACTTCCATTCTGAAATTAAAATTCATTTGATAAAATTTTCTCATAATAATATGATCTTTTCTTGTACAAGAAAACCCCCTCTTTTCAGATTTATTCGAATTCCGTAACACCTCCATTTTAGGAGCATATTTTTTTTTCAAATGTTATATCTTCCTCTTATTACTTCATTAACTTTTAAGATCCCTTTCATTTTCAATTCCCTTTTTATAATGTTCAATATTTCCCATGTTTCCTAAACTATCATACCTCTCTTAAGGGCCATATGTACAATCATTTTCTTTCGATCATACCTATGCCACCTATGGGTCAATACACAACACCTAGATACAATTCTATCATAATTGTATAAAGAAGCCAACCAAGTATGGTTATCATTTAACAGTAATTAATTAAATTTGGTACAACTCGGGCATAACAAGTTCCCCGTGTATATTTTTATATCCTTTGATAAGATTATGAGCCAATGCACATAGATTTATAAACACCTATTCCATGCACGTGTTTTAATGTCACACATATCCATATATATGACCCTGTGCTAATATACTTGCATGCGCGTGGATTAGTATATAACTCACATATATATAGGGGACGTTCCTCTTGACATTCAATTTAACTATGTTCATAACATCAAGAATTCGGGCATTAAAAGAGAGTAGTCTCAATAATTATCATAAGGTCATTCGTGTTGTTTAGTGTTGCACCTAAGGCATATATATGTAACACCTTTGTATCACCAATTTTTGACTTAATAAATACCCCACCGATATAATTGTCACGACTCTATTTAATCTATATATATATATATATCTATGTATAATCCCTATACCTATATATATATGTATCACTTCGTACTGAATCACATATATATTATATATGACAACCACTCCATAGTACCCGTACTCGTGTTTCTCTATTCATTAAAGTCGGGCGATATTAACAACACGTTGAGTGAATTATGAGTAGGCGGCAATTTGTCACTTCTCATGCTCTGTACGTTTTTTCTCGCATGCATCTTTTCGAGGTTCCGTTGGTGATGTGATCCCTTCCGCAAGTCCTACAAGAAATACACGTTTACCGTGATACTTCGCCTTCATCGTCAATCGTGATAACCAAATCACGATGTCGATTTGTAACCGGTCCTATTTTAAATATTAAGGTTGCGTGTTGTTCTTCGTCGGCCATGGGAAGAAAAACTCGGCTCGAGTGTAGCCGATCGGCTCAAAATTCAGCTCGTCCTCCGAATGACACGAGGACATCTCCCTTCTCGTACTTGCACGGCGATATTTAATATCCCATCCCTCGGTTACTATGCTTCCACCAGACTCACTCGCGAGACTTACTCCCGCTCCTTGGTATTGTTGAAACCCTAATTGTACCGACTATTATCCATACATTGGTGATGCATTTTTTTTATACCGAGCACAAGTACTCGATATGTTTTCCTGCAGAGGTTTCCAAATCTCTTAAGGATTCGTTCCACCTGCCGGTCGACAGTATGGATGGAAAGGGCGCCGAGTATTCCGATGAATCTTCCCCGGAAGGCTTTACATAAGCTCCGGTTCATTTCGATCTCGCTAAGTTCGAGCGCGAGGAAGAAGGATCTCGTTGATCCCGAGTTAGATTTAGCATTTGAAATCGATCTGTAATTTAATGTTGCAACTAGGGTGACTCGAGATTTGAAATCCTCCCCCGGTTCGGCATCATATCGAATTTCATGGGATGTATTGTGATCTTCGTCTGTGTAGTCGTTGAGTCGATTTAGTAAGGTAGATAAATGGACCACATAGGGTTTTACACTACAAAATTTGTGTATGTCGGTCGCGTTACGGCGGGATTTCGTGTGCCTCGAACCCCCCCTCGGATAGCCATCACTTTAGACCCAACACGTAAGGTAAGCGTATTTCCTTTTTGTTTCAGAATCCTTCTATTTCTTTTTTGGGTTTGTTTCATATCGTTGATGGTAATATGGTTCGCCCTCTGCGATTTCTTCCGGTTATATTTTTTATTTCCGTAGCTACGCGGCTAGAGAGTCCGGAAACTAACGAGATTGGTAGACTCGACTCATTTACCCCCGGAGTCCTATGCGCGAGAATGACTTGGGGTCAGAGATGGCGAGGTAAGGATTCTAGCCTCTCGCTCGTGTTCATGTTTTATTTTTTTTTCCACCGAGCAAGAGTAGCTCTTGGTAATGGTCCTATTCCTCCTACAGAGGTTCAAGAAAGGTTTCGGCAAATGGAGTGTAGCGATGGCGCCGGTTTCATTCCACACCGACCTTCTGGCGTGAGCGAGTCGATTTGACTCACCCATGACTCGATTTCTAAACTATTCGGATTTTCTAGCACGATTCTATCGTGACTATACTTTGTGTCTCTCTCTAACTACCTAAGTCGAGCATTTAGATTTTGTGTGATAATGGCGAGACCTTCGTCGCCATCGTATATTTTTTTTTGTATTTATCCATGTGTCACATCTCGTTTGTCGACGGTTTTTTTTTCGATCGTCATCACGCATTTCGACTACGAGCCTTTCCATAGTAGCCGACCCAACTGCATCGTTAGTTAATTTCTCCTCCGCCTTTATATTCATGTTGTATAGAATTATTATCATACCCACACGTGAATCGTTGAACGCGTTGCAGGTGAATTTAATTATTAATTTAGACATATTCGACTATACAAGTATGGGCCCTTTGTTTCTCGGGACCGCGGTTTCACCGTATGATGTACTCGGTAATTTGTATACCGTAACGTCCGGTTTAGTAGCATGTCTTGATGTCAGCTTTCGTTTTTTATATGTATATTTCTGTGAGATCTCGGGGTTTTTTTTTCTTTTTTTTCGTTCGGGTATGGCAAAGTGCCACGACCGCATCTCGGGTGTTTACTTCGATCTGTCTCTCCCAATTAAACCCGGGTTGTTATAACCGGATTTCATGCTAAACGCACAATTATATACTATTAGTTTCTGTTTATTGTAGTTGTTATCATAACCCATATGTTGATATTGTACTTGAAATCCCTAATTACAAAACGTAGAACTCATATTTTATATACGCGTCTTTGTTTTTTTATTTCATTTCATATAAGTGCAATACTCCGACAGTTAGATAACAATCATGATTTAATATGAGTTACAGTGATTACATGGTTCGATTGGGCTCTCAACCCGCTCGTATATTCTATTATAATTATTGTCACAATTATTTATTATTCTATTCACTACTTTTACATCCTATTCATGTTTGATACACGTATGTATATATATCTTGTTGGTAGGTTAGCTCACGGCGTTGGTGTTCTAATTTCAACTCTTTTTTCGTGATGCATATGTATATGGATTCGGAAAGAGAAAAGATTGATTTAAAAAAAAAAAACAATATATATATATATATATATATATATATATATATATATATACTTACACTCGCTACCCATGCTAATAAGGATGAGACACCACTATAAAGTAGATCTTATTCTCCCATTATGAAATTTCAGTAACACATATTTCAAATCTTTTTCGCTACTCTTGTATGGGAACAAAGTGAGTTTCAGATCCGTTACCATGACTTCTTAACATATGAGTATATAATATAACCTTGGCATGTGTATAGATTAACCCATTTACAAATTTTATTTATCTATAGAAAATAAGTTCCCGTAGATCTAGACTCGCTTGGGTTTAGAGTTTCAGCAGGATTCTATTCTATACATTTCGGTCTACAACTAACGAGTCTAAGAGGTACATGCCTTGAGATAGATTCTATTCAATGTAGTACTCAATCAATTATATCATTTCCTCATTTTTTTTTATTTATATGTAGCCAATTCATATCACAAGAAGTAAAGTAAACAAGAATGTAGAAGCATACCACTATTGCAAATGACCAACCTCCCAACCTTAGAATCCTCTTTGTCTCCCAGGATTCACCCCCGAGCAGAGATCACCTCCCAAGACAGACCAACCTCTGATCTCGCTTAGGAGCAACTTTATTTAAGCTCATATTTCCCCAAAGCATGTTTCTAATTCTCACGTCTGCAATAGCAGGATGCTTTCTTTCCCCGTTTAGCCTAGGCTTCCCATTTTGGGATTCTTTAAAGCTGCTTTAAGCTTTTTCTCAGCTTTTCCAGCTTTTTCTCACCTCTTCCCAACTACTCCTCTTCATTGGGGAAATTTAGATTCCTCCTCAAATCTAAATAAATTTCTTTCAAGGATTTTTGAAAGATTTTTGGGGATTTGTTGCCTTATCCATCCTCATGGATTTGGAAAGTGATCTCTAATTCTCATCTTGGTCAAATTGCACAATCATTTTACTTATTTTCTCAAATAAAATATGCAAATACATTCACACCATACTTATCCCTTGGGGTCCATCCCCTTTAGGATTAAAGTCCAATGTCTAACTTTAAAAATTCAACACACAAATTAGGGGTGTTACATATTCCCCCTCTGCAAATAAACACCGTCCTCGGTGTTGTTATTCAACTACTAGAGTTCCTTTAAACAAAAATGGATATTTCTCCATCATTTCAGCTTCCCTTTCCCAGGTGGCTTCTTCAAACAGCAGTGCTTCCACCGCACTTTTACTCTAGCCACTATTCCGTTTCTCAATTCAATTTCTTCCCGCTCCAATATTTGAAGCGGTTCCCGCAGAAACTCCCCTTCCCGGTTCCACCCGTACAACATTCCAATCAACTATGTGAGAAGCATCATGTACATATCTTTTTTAACAAGGAAATATGAAACACATCATGCACTCTAACATGGGGTGGTAAGGCCACTTTGTAAGCCACTCGGGTCCCACCCTTTCTAAAATTTCAAAAGGCCCACAATATCTAGGTGCAAGTTTTGCACAACTTCCAAAGATAAAGTGTGCTCTTTTTGGGTTTGATGCGTAAATACACATGATCCCCCACTTTGAATTCTCGAGTGCACTCTTTTCTTATCGGCATAGTTTTTTCCGGCGATCTTGTGTTGTCTTGATATTTCTTTGTATCCGTTTGACAATTCTCTCCATCTCTTGTAATGCATCCGGTCCCAACACCGCTTATCCTCTCGGTTGGCTCCCGACTCAAGGGGGTACGGCACTTTCTCCCATAGAGTGCTTCAAACGGACTCATCTTAATAGAGGATTGGTAACTATTATTATAAGAAAAACTCGACTAGATGCGAGATACTCTTCCCATTGTGATGGCCTATCCATCACATACATTCTCAAAGATATCCTCTAAAATTTGATTTGTCCTTTATGTTTGCCCATCGGCTTGAGGATGATAGGAAGTACTAAAATTCGACTTAGTACCCATTCCTCGCAAACAATCCCTTCCAAAACGCTGCCGTAAACTTAGCATCCCGATCCGAAACAATTACTTTAGGAACTCCATGAAGCCTTACTATCTCTTTAGGAAGACTTGTGCTACTTGAGTCGTTCCGAAGGTAGATTTCACTGGTATAAAGTGGGCAGCTTTGGTTAAAGTGTCTACTACTACCATTACGGAATCATGTTGATATTTGGTTCTAGGTAGTCCCGTTATAAAATCCATGGAAACCGTGTCCCATTTCCATTCTCGCAATTGGCAAAGGGTTCGAAGACCCTGCTGGATGTTGATGCTCAACTTTGACCCAGCTTGACATTCCATGCACCTACTTAGATACTCTGCCACATCTCTCTTCATTCCCCGGCCGGAAACAGCCTTTCTTTTTTCAAGGTCGATTAATGCCTTTTGGTATCCTCGGGATGTCCTCGCATAAGGTCGTTTGTGATACTCATCCAAAATTTCCCTTTTTAATGACTCTACATTAGGAACATACAACCTCGTTTTTTGTAATATAGTAGTCCTTTTTTTATTTTGTGTAAAGTCAGTTTGATCCCTTTTTTTGTAGTTTCACCAAGAGGGTTTCATAGTTTGGGTCTTGATCGGTCGCTTCTCTCACCAACTCTTCTATCTCAATCTGTCCACTACTCCCGATACTGTTTAGATTTTGCCAAGCATTTCTACTCAATGCATCCGCCACTTTATTCTCTTTCCCCTTGATATGCTTTATGTCCATATCAAATTCACTTAGAAAGGACATCCATCTGGCTTGTCTTGCATTTAGGTCAGTTTGGGAGAAAAAATATTTGAGGCCGATATGATCGACTCATCAAGGTGAACTTCTTCCCCAGTAGATAATGCCTCCACATTTTTAAAGCATGGATAACAGTATCGCAAATTCCAAATCATAGGCACTATAATTCTGTTCATGTATTTTCGATTTCCTAGATTCATAGGCAATGATCGAATTTTCTCCCGCAACGGACTCCTCCCGCCCTTCTTTGCAAGCGTCTCGTACATACAACAAACTCTTTATTAGGATCAGCAATTTTTTAATATAGGGGCTGAAATAAGTTTTTTCTTCAATTGTTCGAAACTCGTTTTGACATTTCTCGATCCCACACGAACTTAACACCCTTCCTTTGTAATGAGGTTATGGGATTTTGCTATAGCGAGAAAATCTCTCCACAAATCTGCGATAATAGCCTACAATTCCCATAAACGATCTTATTGCCGAGACATCGTTGGGAACTGGCCATTCTTTAATGGATTTTATCTTTTTCGTGGTCAACTCGCCAACCCTTTTTTCAGAAATTATATGACCCGGATATTGAATTTTATCTTTATAAAATTCACATTTGTCGAACTTGGCATATAGTCGGTTTTCTTTTTAAAGTCTCGCAAAGACTATTCTTACATGTTCCTTATGTTCATCTTCATTTTTAGAATAGACTAAAATATCATCTATGAACACAAGAACAAATTTGTCCAAATACTTATTCAACACACTCGTTCATCGGACACATAAATGTGGTAGGGGCATTCGTCAAACCAAAAGGTAGGACTACAAATTCGTAATGCCCATACATGGTTCGAAATGTTGTTTTGTTGATGTCTTCTTCTTTAATTCCCGAGCTGGTGATAACCCTAGTCCTTAGGTCAATCTTGGAAAAGATCGAAGCTCCTCTCACTTGGTCAAAAAGATCATCAATTCTAGGAAGTGGATATCTATTCTTAATGGTCAATTTGTTCAGTTGACGATAGTCAATGCACATCCTAAAAGTTCCATATTTCTTTTTCAAAAATAAAACAGTGCTCCACATGGGGACACACTTGGCCTAATGTAACCCTTATCCAATAACTCTTGCAACTCGCATCCTCGACTCCATCAGTTTCCAGCGGACTCATCCGATAAGGGGCTCGGGAAACAGTGTAGCTCCCGGCACCGGATCTATAGAAAATTCAATCTCTCTTTTGGGGGGGAAGATGAGGGATTTCCTTGGGAAAGACTTCTTTAAACTCTCCGATGATCGGTATAGCATCTAGTAACTCTTCCTCGCGTTTTCCGTTCTATTTCTTCTACATGCACAAAGCATAGACTTGATATCCTTTTCTAGTCGTTCTTTTCAATTGTAAGGTCGATATTTGTCTTACTACAATGGGTTTTGGTTTCCCCTTTTAGTGTAAAAGGTTTCCCTTCCTCATCTACACAATGCAGGGGTTTTATCCCCGAGTTCATCGAGCTTTCTTCTTTTCCGACTCAATCCATTCCTATCGCTGAGATCATAGGATCCTAAAGGCAATATGTTCGTATTTACTCATTGGGAACCCATTTAATTGTATTGCTGTTTTTTTGGGCAACTTATGTGTGACTTTTCTCTTAGTTCCAGTGGCCACTGTACCAACCAAGACTGCTGATATTTTTTCAGTGTTTAATTTTACATTTTTCTACAATTCCAGGGACTAATGTAACTCAAAGAAGCACCCTGGATCAATCAAAATAGTAACTGTGAGGTCGAGAAATCTTACCCTCCATTTCCACCATGGTTGCTTGATGTTCCGCCCTGTCGATTTTCTAGGGCTGCACCGATGGTTGGTATGTTTCCGGCTATATCATTGATCGTTGTTGCCTCCCCGTTCTCTCGCTGATCATATGAATATTTCGATGGGGGCAGTCTCTCATCATATGGGGTTCTCCACGACTCCCAACATTTCGAAGGTTCCTTCATTCCCGATTGTCCCTTCCTTTTTTATTGTTCCCTTCTACCTGGTTTTGAAGCCACTTGGGGATCGAGCAGTTTGACTTTCTTTTGGTTTATTGAATTTTTTCCACTGATGATCTCTACCAAAATTTCTTAGATATGCTTGGTTTTGGTCTTTTACCTTTGAACTCACCCTTGTTCGACGGATCTTCCCTTGTTCAGGCTTTACCTTTGAACTGCTTTGGTAGCATAATCTTGCCTTCCCTAACTCGCTTCGTCCATTGTCTTTGGGTTATCAAACTCAATTTTCTCCTTGTATACGAGTAGGCAAGCAGCTCAAAAAACCTTTGTACCTTTGCCTTTTCTTCCCTAATGTACGGGACATACCTCAGGTAAATTGGTGAACTTAGTGACAAACTCATCAATGGTGAGTTGCCCCGACCCTAAGTTCATGGAATTCTTTTGCTTTATCATCATAATAACGTTCATTCAAATAACGACTTTTGAACTTAACTGGAAATCTTCTCAAGTAATCGTCTTTTTCGTCAATGGCATGCACCATTTTTGTCTCTTCCCACCACAATGTGGCTTTTTCCTTGCGATCGATACACGACTAATCTGGCCTTCGATTGCTCTCATATTCGTATACTTGGAAATATTTGATCATGTTCAAGCAACCAAGCTTCAGCATCTTCCTCCTTTTCCCCATCATAGGAGGGAGGTTTGATCTTTCGAAACTCCCCCTGCAGCTTCTCTTCTGTTTATGTTGTCGTCTCACGGCCTCATCATCATCGACTCATCCATCTTTCTCTTTCCGGAACCTTCGCCTTCCCGGCTATTCCGAGAAGTTAGTTCTCCGATGAGCTTTTCCTGTTCTTTCATCGGGCTGATGACGACGATGTCATTTTGGCTTCTTAGTTCAGCCAATTCTCGTTGCAACCTCGTGCAACATAGCCATTACCGGCATTGGGATGCGGAGTAGCAAACTCATCCCTCGGATCCACATAAATCCCTTCACCTTCAGCCATTTCAACTGTACACACTTACAACACAGATTAGCAAAAATTTTATAAAAATTTCAGAAACAAAATATGTAATAATCAGTGAGCACAAAATTGACAGCCCAATTTGTTGTAACTAGTGCTCCGATACCATTTGTAATACCTCCATTTTAGGAGCATTTTTTTTTTTCAAATGTTATATCTTCCTCTTATTACTTCATTAACTTTTAAGATCCCTTTCATTTTCAATTCCCTTTTTATAATGTTCAATATTTCCCATGTGTCCTAAACTATCATACCTCTCTTAAGGCCCATATGTACAATCATTTTCTTTCGATCATACCTATGCCACCTATGGGTCAATACATAACACCTAGATACAATTCTATCATAATTGTATAAAGAAGCCAACCAAGTATGGTTATCATTTAACGAAATTAATTAAATTTGGCACAACTCGGGCATAACAAGTTCCCCGTGTATATTTTTATATCCTTTGATAAGATTATGAGCCAATGCACATAGATTTATAAACACCTATCCCATGCACGTGTTTTAATGTCACACATATCCATATATATGACTTGTGCTAATATACTTGCATGCGCGTGGATTAGTATATAACTCATATATATATAGGGGACGTTCCTCTTGACATTCATTTTAACTATGTTCATAACATCAAGAATTACGGGCATTAAAAGAGAGTAGTCTCAATAATTATCATAAGGTCATTCCTATTGTTTAGTGTTGCACCTAAGGCATATATATGTAACACCTTTGTATCACCAATTTTTGACTTAATAAATACCCCACCGATATAATTGTCACGACTCTATTTAATCTATATATATATATATCTATGTATAATCCCTATACATATATATATATGTATCACTTCAGTGGCTGAATCACATATATATTATATATGACAACCACTCCATAGTACCCGTACTCGTGTTGCTCTATTCATTAAAGTCGGGCGATATTAACAACACGTTGAGTGAATTATGAGTAGGCGGCAATTTGTCACTTCTCATGCTCGGTACGTTTTTTCTCGCATGCATCTTTTCGTGGGTTCCGGTTGGTGATGTGATCCCTTCCGCAAGTCCTACAAGCAATACACGTTTACCATGATACTTTGCCTTACTCGTCAATCGTGATAACCAAATCACAATGTCGATTTGTAACCGGTCCTATTTTAAATATTAAGGTTGCGTGTTGTTCTTCGTCGGCCATGGGAAGAAAACTCGGCTCGAGTGTAGCCGATCGGCTCGGAACTCAGCCCGTCCTCCGAATGACACGAGGACATCTCCTTCACGTACTCGCGCGGTGATATTTAATATCCCATCCCTCGGTTACTATGCTTCCACTGACCACTCTGCGAAACTTACTTCCGCTCCTTGGTATTGTTGAAACCCTAATTGTATCGACTATTATTCATAGCATGGTGATGCATTTGTTTATACCGAGACACAAGTACTTGATATGTTTTCTGCAGAGGTTTCCAAATCTCTTAAGGATTCGTTCCACCGCCGGGTCGACGGATGGATGGAAAGGGGGCTGAGTATTCCGATGAATCTTCCCGGAAGGCTTTACATAAGCCCGGTTCATTTCGAATCTGCTAAGTTTGAGAGCCGAGGAAGAAGGATCCGTTGATCCCTGAGTTAGTTTTAGCATTTGAAATCGAGTCGGGTAATTTAATGTTGCAACTAGGGTGACTCGGGATTTGGAATCCTCCCCGGTTCGACATCATATCGAATTTCGTGGATGTATTGTGATCTTCGATTGTGTAGTTTGTTGAGTCGATTTAGTAAGGCGGATAAATGGACCACATAGGGTTTTACACTACAAAATTTGTGTATGTAGGTCGCGTTACGCGGGATTTTACGTGTGCCCGAACCCCCCTCGGATAGCCATCACTTTAGACCCAACACGAAGGTAAGCGTATTTCCTTTTTGTTTCGGAATCCTTATATTTCTTTTGGGTTTGTTTCATATCGATGATGGTAATATGGTTCGCCCTCTGCGTATTTCTTCCGGTTATATTTTTTATTTCCCGAGCTACGCGGCTAGAGAGTCCGGAAACTAACGATATTGGTAGACTCGACTCATTTACCCACCCGGAGTCCTATGCGCGAGAATGACTTGGGGTCGGAGATGGCGAGGTAAGGATTCTAGCCTCTCGCTCATGTTCATGTTTTATTTTTTTTTCCCACCGAGCAAGAGTAGCTCTTGGTAATGGTCCTATTCCTCCTACAGGGGTTCAAGAAAGGTTTCGGCGAGTGGAGTGTAGCGATGGCGCTGGTTTCATTCCACACCGACCTTCGAGCGTGAGCGAGTCGATTTGACTCAGCCATGATCGATTTCTAAACTATTCGTATTTTCTAGCACGATTCTATCGTGACTATACTTTGTGTCTCTCTCTAACTACCTAAGTCGAGCATTTAGATTTTTGTGTGATAATGGCGAGACCTTCGTCGCCATCGTATATTTTTTTTGTATTTATCTATGTGTCATATCTCGTTTGTCGACGGTTTTTTTTCGATCGTTATCACGCATTTCGACTACGAGGCCTTTCCATAGTGAGCCGACCCAGTAGTCATTTGTTAGTTAATTTCTCCTTTGCCTTTATATTCATGTTGTATAGAATTATTATCATACCCACACGGAACTATTGAACGCGTTGCAGGTGAATTTAATTATTAATTTAGACATATTCAACTATACAAGTATGGGCCCTTTGTTTCTCGAGACCGCAGCTTTCACCGTATGATGTACTCGGTAATTTGTATACTCGTAACGTCTGGTTTAGTAGCATGTCTTGATGTCGATTTCGTTTTTATATGTATATTTCGTGAGATCCGGGTTTTTTCTTTTCTTTTTCGTTCGGGTATGGCAAAGTGCCACGACCGCATCCGGTGTTTACTTCGATCGTCCTCCCAATTAAACCCGGGTTGTTATAACCGGATTTCATGCTAAACGCACAATTATATACTATTAGTTTATGTTTATTGTAGTTGTTATCATAACCCATATGTTGATATTGTACTTGAAATCCCTAATTACAAAACGTAGAACTCATATTTTATATACGCGTCTTTGTTGTTTATTTCATTTCATATAAGTGTAATACTTCGTAGTTAGATAACAATCATGATTTAATATGAGTTACGGTGATTACATGGTTCGATTGGGCTCTCAACCCGCTCGTATATTCTATTATAATTATTGTCACAATTATTTATTGTTCTATTCATCGCTTTTACATCCTATTCTTGTTTGTTGCACGTATGTATATATATCTTGTTGGTAGGTTAGCTCACGGCGTTGGTGCTCTAATTTCAACTCTTTTTCGTGATGCATATGTATATGGATTCGGAAAGAGAAAAAAATAGATTGAAAAAAAAACAATATATATATATATATATATATATATACTTACACTCGCTACCCATGCTAATAAGGATGAGACACCACTATAAAGTAGATCTTATTCTCCCATTATAAAATTTCCAGAACACATATTTCAAATCTTTTTATTTGCTCTTGTATGGTAACAGTGAGTTTCGGATCCGTTACCATGACTTCTTAACATATGAGTATATAATATAACCTTGGCATGTGTATAGATTAACCCATTTACAAATTTTATTTATCTATAGAAAATAAGTTCCCCGTAGATCTAGACTCGCTTAGGTTTAGAGTTTCTGCAGGATTCTATTCTATAGATTTCGGGTCTACAACTAACGCAGTCTAAGAGGTACATGCCTTGAGATAGATTATGTTCAATGTAGTACTCAATCAATTATATCATTTCCTCATTTTTTTATTTTTTTTATATGTAGCCAATTCATATCACAGTAAGCAAAGTAAACAAGAATGTAGAAGCATACCACTATTGCAAATGACCAACCTCCCAACCTTAGAATCCTCTTTGTCTCCCGGGATTCACCCCCGAGCAGAGATCACCTCCCAAGACAGACCAACCTCGATCTCGCTTAGGAGCAGCTTATTTAAGCTCATATTTCCCCCAAAGCATGTTTCTAATTCTACGTCCGGAATAGCAGGGATGCTTTCTTTCCCTGTTTAGCTCTAGGCTTCCCATTTTGGGATTCTTTAAAGTCGCTTTAAGATTTTTCTCGACTTTTCCAGCTTTTTTTCTCACCTCTTCCCAACTACTCCTCTTCATTGGGGAAATTTAGATTCCTCCTCAAATCTAAATAAATTTCTTTCAAGGATTTTTTGAAAGATTTTTTGGGGGATTTGTTGCCTTATCCATCTTCATGGATTTGGCAAGTGATCTCTAATTCTCATCTTGGTGAAATTGCACAATCATTTTATTTATTTTCTCAAATAAAATATGCAAATACATTCACACCATACTTATCCCTTGGGGTCCATCCCCTTTAGGATTAAAGTCCAATGTCTAACTTTAAAAATTCAACACACAAATTGGGGGTGTTACAAATTCATCAATTCCCATTAGATACTCTATATCTGGTTTCACTCCACATCTTAGGTAAATAAATTTCTTATTATGTAAAATAATTAATAAATCAGTTTCGTAATTAAAGTTCGGAATTCAATTTTCACCCTTTTGTTTACTTTGTTGAACTGATTGTTTATGGAAATCCACTCCCTCATGCTTTTTTAAATAGGTATAAATTGTATTTTTAATTACTATAAAAGGGGTATCAATTTTAATACATATTATATTTTATCTGAATCTAACACATATATCTATGTGGTTTTTTGTAGAGGTACTTCAGATTTCACAACTTCTACAACAACCACTTCATCTTTCTTTTCAAAAGACTTGACCACAATTTTCCTTTATATACAGGTTAGTCGTCACAATGTACAAATCTCACCCTTTTTTCTCTGATGTGTTTTATCATTCTAACTATTCATACTGTAATTAAATTTAATAAAAGATGACATTCAGTCATATGACTTAGACTATTGTAACTGATATTTTACTTAATTTCTGATATATTCTTTTATTCACCTTTATTGGAGGATTTTTAGATACTCGAGACAATCATATAATTTATTTTCCATATATATATTGCCTCCATATGTATAATAATTTCAAGGTTCTTTTTCAACACACATGTTGTATCTAAATGCATGCATATTTCCAAATTTAGGAATTTGTATAGTTTGAATCTGAAGTATGTTACTTCTACAAAATTGTACTTTCTTGACTTAATTGTAATAAATCATTCACTGTATATATATATATATATATATATATATATATATATATATATATATATATATATATATATAGATATATGCTTCAATATTAATTTATAGAAATAACTATGTATTTCTACTATCACTTGCTATGTTTTTCTTAACACAGTCAGAATTATATTTAATCCCAATGATGTATTTTATATCTGTAATAAAAGAATTAGCATATACCTAACATAATATTTAAACCCTTCTCTTAGGGTTTAGTGATTTTGTATGTTGGTCAACTATATCTTCTAGTTTATGTAACTATACAGAGAAATTAACTATACCTGCTATATTTATATTTATGTTAAATACATATGACACTTGATTCCAAAGAATACAATAGCTTATCACATAGATTTGTAATTCAAGATACATAGTTTCAACTAACTCATAACTAAACCATATTTAATCTTAATCAATTATCATAATAATAAGAGAATCATAAGACATAATTTAACAAATGTGCATACCAATTTTGGTAAATATTATTTGCCACCCAACGTTGAGCTTTCATCCATATCTCCCCCGAGCAGAGACCAACTCCTCCCAAGTGTAGACAACCTCTTGTCTACCTAGGAACAACTTATTTAAGCTTGCTTCCCTCAACATGTTTCCATAATTGTGTCCAGTTAATTTAGGATGTTGTTTTCCATTAGCCTAGGCTTTACTTTTGTTTTTTCCACAAAATCTCTTTAAAACTAGATTTTTCCTCTTTCTAGTTTTATTTCACCTCTTCTCAGTAACTTTCCAATTTACTGAGGTATCTATTAGATTCTTCTCTCCATCTAATATTTTTATTTTATTTTATTTTTGTCTCCAAATATTTTTAGATATTTTTCGAAAGCCTTCTCATTTGATTCCATCCTCATGGACTTGAAATCTTGGTCTCCAATTTACTCTAGTCTTTGAAAAATAAATGAATTCCATGTTTATTTAATTATAAAAAAAAAAATCTGTCCACATATAGTTTTCCTTTAGGTCCATTTAACCTTTAGGATTCTCAAATGTCTAAATAAAAGTTGAAAAATAGGGGTATTACATTAACAAACTTGAAACTTGTGACTTTCAAATCTGACGTTTAAGCACTTGGAAATGAATCTCCAATTATTAATGCAACAATTGATCTAAGTTGTGTCCCTATATAAATGCTAGCCGAAATTGCTCATATCAAATCACTATCAAATAAAAGTATCAAACTTGCATATCAAATCCAATCTATTAGACCCTCATAAATAAAACCTTAATAAAATTTATAAAAGAAACAAACATTGAAATTTGAACCTCTAACTTATTTTTCAAATAAAACTAACACTAGAACACTTGTTTATCAAAAGAAACTTGTGGGAACCTTGACCTTCATATCTATAAATGTGTTGAATTATTTGCAGCACTGTGTTGATTTCCTTTTGTATCAAGTTCTTCTTGTACAATCTGAACAACCATCCGTTTCAATTTAACGCACTAAAATAAAACTTAAAAACATAGTAACTGAATATCCATGACTACATGGTTCACATAAACATCAATGCTAAAATTCATTTATTATTTTAAGACAATTCCATTGGAATTATAATTATACATACAAAATATTAGCATTTTTATTAGGAAAACAACGACCATATTACAGTTCTCATAATAATAATAATAACATAAGACATGCTATGATCCAAAATGATCACTAATATAACTTTTCTTTTATAAAAACTAACTATGGTATATTTTTCTTACATTTTTTGATGTCTTTTTCTTTGGATTTTATTGAGCTGGTATAGGCATTTCATAACCATGTGCCAACTTGTCGTGGTTCATTGTTTTGATTTTTTTTAATCCAAGAGGATACTATTTTTTGGATTTTTTTAAAGCGAACAAGAGGGCATTCAGAAAGCGCAGGTACCACTTTGCTAATAACCGTAAGTGCATGTGCCACGTTGCTAATAACTATAAATGCAGGTTCCACTATTCTAACAACAATAGAGGATGGAGGAAGTTTCATAACTATAACACCACCTTATTTATGATTAATTGTTATTTATGACACGTGGTGGTATAGTAATTTTAATTTTTATTGTGTAAATGAACCATAGAGGATGGAGGAAGTTACATAATTGTAACACCATGCTATTTCTGATTAATTGTCAATGATGACACTTGGTGGTGTAGTAATTTTAATTATTATTGTGTGAATGTGTAATTGGTTTTTTTTTTTTTAGTTAATTTTATATTCCCATATACTTCCAATTCATGGTAATGTTCATAGGTGGCAATCAACAAAATTCATAGTAAATTTTTAATCATGCTTTTTAAAAATTTAAATTAAGTTAGTGGTTTGAATTTCATTCATTGATGTAGTGGCGACAATGAGAATATACTAGCATATTCCAATTTAAACCACATGATCAAAAAGATTAATTAGAAAAATGATTAAACTGTCCAATTTCAATAGGTGGGGCACGCCTATGGGCGTAATAAAAAATAAACATCAAAATTATTATTGACTATGGTATGAAACATAAATCATACGAAATTCCTTTAATACTAAACCAAAAAACCATTTCAAAATTTTAATAAATAAGTTTGAATTCAATTTTACTAGCACAGCCACATTAATAAATGTATTTTATATACGTCGATAGATGTATATCAATCACATGCACAACCACATTAGTAAATGTTGTTAAAAAACACCATAGATGTTAATTGTATAGATCTAATATTAATGATAATATTAATATTCATATATATATATATATATATATATTAAAAAATAATTTTTATAAATAAAATTATTATTATTATTATTATTATTTAAATTTAATATTAACAATAATTAATTAATCCATTTTTTATTTTTATTGTTAATTAATTATTTTTATTATTTATTAAAAAATATAGATATTGTTTTTAATAATTTAAATTAATTACAGTTAAGTAATTAAACCTGAGGGATTGGTATTAAACCAAGGATTAATATTATATCCTTATGAGTAATATTATATCATAGGAATGTCAAACCCTAGATTAATAAACCCAAGGGATTTATACTATAAATCCAAAGGAATAATAAATCTAAGGGATTAATAATAAAAACGCAAGGCATTATAAACCCAAGGGAATAATATTAAACCGAAGGGATTAATGATGATAATTATGATTAATATCCACTTAGAACAATGCGGCTATCAAACCTTAAGAAGAAGAAGAATCTAATTGTAATTCTTTAGAATCTTATTTCTATGCTCAAAGGGAAGGGAAAGAAGCACACCATGATCACTATAGTTCAGTTGCCTTAACGAGTCAATAATATTTGAAGTGTGAAAGATGTCAGGAAAACGAAGCAGATGAGGGTAATGGGTGGAGAGTATAAAAGGAAGTGTTTTTCATCCTCCACTCTCTTACTGTCACACATCTAGAAAAATCTATCATCTGAGGGAGTTTTGGCAGTAGACCACCACCCGGTTTCACTACGAAGATTTTGAGAAATGGTTTTAATATTAGATATGTTCATCTTTCTCTTCAAGCTCGTCAAAACAAAAAGATAATTCTAGCTCTCAATGTTTGCGGTGATCACCTCCTTATAATATATTGACTTCCATTTAGCCTCCAGTTCGTTATCATCTCATAGCTTATCCTTAAATTTAGAGGTGAATATCTTTGACACTATCCTTTCTTTCAAGGATGATATCATCATTTATCCCCCAATGGTTGAGCCAAGACTAGGCATCCTTATGCCACCCACTCTTGAGTGGAAAATGGGAGTTTTGACTAAAGTTAGAAGAAATTTTAGGAAGCCTCTTGGATTCATAAAATAAATATTATAAACACAAGGTATATTAACCCTAATATAAATATTATAAACCATAAAATAATCATGGTTTACCATGGTTTATTTTCATATTGAGACATCCTTTGTCATAATGTGATGTTAAACCATCGTTGGCCATGATTGATTTTCATATGGAGACAATCTTTGTCACAATGCGATGTTGGATCATGGTTGATTTTCATATTGAGAGAATATTTGTCATACTGTGACGTTGTACCATGGTTTACCGTGATTATAAACTCAAGGAGTTTATATTAAACACAAGGATAAATATTAATAACCACATGAATAATATTATAGCCTAGTAATATGAACCCTTAGATTAATAAACCCAAGGGATTATAAACCCAAAGGAATAATATTAAACCCAAAGGATTAATATTATAAACCAAAGGTATATAAACCTTAAGTTAAATATTATAAACCCTAAAATAAATATAGTTAAGCATGGTTGATTTTAATTTTGAGACATTTTTTCCACAATGGGACGTTGGACCTTGGTAGACCATGGTTGACCATGGTTAATTTTCATACTGAGACAATATTTGTCACAATGTTACATTGGACCATGGTTGATCATGATTATAAGCCCAAGGTATTTATATTAAACCATAGGATTACCTTATAAACCATATAAATAATATTACACCCTAGGAATACGAACCCTTAAGTTAATAAACCCAAGGGATTAATAAATCGAAGGAATTAACTCTCAAACCCCAAGGTATTATAAACCCAATGGAATAACATTAAACCCAAGGGATTAATTATAAGCCCAAGATATATAAACCCCAAGATAAATATTATAAACCCTAAAATAAACATGGTTGACCATGGTTCATTTTCATATTAAGATAATCTTTGTCAAAATGCAACGTTGGACCATGGTTGACCGTGGTTGAGCATGATTGATTTTCATATCAAGACAATTTTTTTCACAATGCAACACTAGACCATGATTGATTTTCATATTGAGAAACTATTTGTCATAGTGTGATATTGGACCATGGTTGATTCCCATATTAAGAGGATATTTGTCATAATTTTACATTGGACAATGGTTTAGCATGTTTGAGCATCATTATAATCCCAAGGGATCTATATTAAACACTAAGATTAATATTAGAAACCTTATGAATCATTTTATACCCTAGGAATATGAACCCTTGGATTAATAAACCCAAGGGAAGAATAAATCCAAGGGATTAATTCTAGAACCCAAAGGTATTATAAACCCAATGGATTAATATTATAAACCCACGGTATATAAACCCTAAGATAAATATTATAAATCTTAAAATAAAGATGGTTAACAATGGTTAACCATTTCTCATTTTCCTATTAAGACAATCTTTGTCACAATCACAACCTAAAGTTGGACGATGGTTCGCCATGGTTGAGCATGATTGATTTAGATATCGAGACAATATCTATCACAATGTGACATATTGAACCATAACTAATTTTCATATTGACAAAAGCTTTGTCACAATGTGACATTGGACCATGGTGGACCATGATTACAAACCCAAGGGATCTATATTAAACCTACATATTAACGTTATAAAACCTATGAATAATATTACACCTTAGGAATATGAACCCTTAGATCAATAAATCCAATAGATTGTTGAGCCAAGAGGCTCATTCTACAACCCAGTATGAGAGGATGTCTAACTATGTCCATCTGTCCATTTAAAATAATAATAATAATAAAGCCCTTTGGGGCTTGGGCTCATGGCCAGTGGACTCTTGCTAAGGTGTTTGTGCCATTGTGCAGGTCACGAGTTGGAGTCTCGTATAGCCCGAGGGCCATTATGGCAAGTGTGGCAGTTCCTCCTAGGTTTATAGAGGTAAACAATGGGATTCAACCCCATGTCACGCAAGTACGATACTGCTTCAATTTCTGATTCTCCTAGTTACAAAATAATAATAAAGTTAATATGTTGTAAATTAATTAGAAGTAAAAAAAATGTGTGAGTAAGATGTTTAAACCTTATACTTTTCAAAAATATTTCAACAAGAGATTTAAATAAACTATTTTAATATCTATGTTAAATTAATTTATGTCGATGTCAACTTCATATATATCTATCAATAGAAACAAATTTGCTAAAATAAAATATTTAAATGTTGTATGTAATAAAATATTCAATGTCAGTTATGAATAAAATATTTTAATACTAATTAATATTGACATATACTTAAAATACATTGATAATAAAAAATTCATTTTAATTTTCTCTAATAAAATTATCAATGTATTTTAATTTAGTCCTCTATATACTCTATATAGTATTTAAAATACATTGTTAAAACAATTAAAAATTACACATTTTATTTTGCACATGAAGAAATTTCATCCCTCTCGACTTATGTTTCATTTGTGCTTAAGATGGATCTATGTTGGTTATTATAAACCCAAGGGACTAACACTGAAACCCAAGGGAATAATATTAAACCCAAGGGATTAATATTATAAACCCTAGGATAAATACTATAAACCCTAAAATAAACATGGTTGACCATGGTTTACCATGGTTGATTTTCATATTCAGACAATATTTGTCAGAATGTGTCATTAGACCATGGTTGACCATGGTTGATTTTCATATTGAGACAATCTCTGTCAAATGTGACATTAGACCATGGTTGACCATGATTTGCCATGGTTGACGATAGTTGACAATGGTTTACCATGGTTGATTTTCATATTGATATAATCTTTGTCACAATATGAAGTTAGACCATGGTTGATTTTCATATTGAGACAATTTTTTTCACAATGCAATGCTGGATTATTTTTTACCATGGATGACAATGGTTGATTTTCATATTGAGACAATCTTTGTCACAATGTGACATTGGACCATGGTTTACCATCGATGACCATGATTATAAGCCCAAGGTATTTATATTAAACCTTATGATTAATATTAGAAACCCTATGAATACTATTATACCCTAGGAATACAAACCTTTATATTAATAAACTCAAGGAATTGATATTATAAACCAAATGGATTAATACTAAAAACTCAAAGTATTAAAACCCTAAAGTAAATACTATAAACCCTAAAATAAGCATGGTTGACCATGGTTGATTTTCATATTGATACAATATTTTTCACAATGCGACATTGGACTATGGTTAACCATGGTTGTTCATGCTTTATTTTCATAGTGAGACAATCTTTGTCACAATGTGACATTGATCCATGGTTGACCATGATTATAAATCGAAGGGATTTATAGTAAACCTGAGGATTAATATTATAAACCTTATGGATAATATTATACCTTAGAAATATGAATCCTTAGATTAATAAACCCAAGGGATTAATATTATAAACCCAAGAGACTAATAAACCCAAGGGAATAATATTAAACCCAAGGGATTAATAAAATAAACCCAAGGTATATAAACCCTAAGGTAAATATTATAAACCATAAAATAAACATGGTTGACCATGGTTTATTTTCATATTGATACAATATTTGTTACAATGCGACGTTGGACTATGGTTTACCATGATTGAGCATGGTTGTTTTTCATATCAAGACAATATATGTCACACTACGACATTGGACCATGGTTGATTTTCATATTGAGAAAATATTTGTCATAATGTGATGTAGGACCATAGTTGACCATGATTATCAACCCAAGGGATTTATATTAGACCCAAGGATTAACATTATAAACCCTATGAATAATATTACACCCTAGGAATATGGACCCTTATATTAATAAACCCAACGGATTGATATTATAAACCAAATGGAATAAAAAACCCAAGGGATTAATACTAAAAACCAAATGGTTTATAGACCCAAGGGAATAATATTTAACCCAAGGGATTAATATTATAAACCCTAGGTATATAAAATTTAAGATAAATACTACAAACCCTAAAATAAACATGGTTGACCATGGTTTACCATGGTTGATTATCATATTGAGAGAATCTTTGTCACAATGAAATGTTGGAACATGGTTTACCATGGTTTATTTTCATATTGAGGCAATATTTGTCACAATTTGACATTGGTACATGGCTGACCATGATTGACCATGGTTGACGATGGTTGACAATGGTTTCCCATGGTTGATTTTCATATTGAAACAATCTTTTTCACAATGTGACGTTGGACCATGGTTAATTTTCATATTGAGACAATATTTGTCTCAATGTGACGTTGGAACATGGATGATACTGGTTGATTTTCATATTGAGACAAGCTTTGTCACAATGTGGCATTGGATCAAGGTTTGACCATGACTATAAACCCAAGGGATTTATATTAAACCATAGGATTAATATTATAAACCCTACAAATAATATTACACCTTAGGAATATGAACCCTTAGATTAATAAGCACAAGGAGTTTATATTTCAAACCCAAGGGATTAATTATAAAACCCAATAGATTGTAAACCCAAGGGATTAATATTATAAACCAAGGTATATAAACCCTAATATAAATACTATGAACCTTTAAATAAACATGGTTTACCATGGGATTAATATTATTGATAATCCCGAGGGATTAATGTTAAATACCCAATAAATTTCTATTATAAAGCATGGTTGACCATGATTAACCATAGTTGACCAAGGTTGATTGTGGTTGACCATGATTGGCGATTGTTTAGCATTGGAAACCATGATTGATAATGGTTGCCCATGGTTGATTTTAATATTGAGACAATATTTGTCACAATATGACATTGAACCATGGTTGGCCATGGTTGACCATGACTGACCATAATATTAAAAATAATATTAACCTAATGTTACAAACCTAAGATCAATATTATAAAATAAATCTAATATTAACATTAAAATTGAACACAAAATTATAAACTATAAACCCAATATTAATTTTTAATATTATAAAATCAATATTAAAAGTCCCTAATATTATAAATCTACTAAACCAAAGTTTTATAATGTAACAAAACTTACATGGTTGACCATGGTTGACCATGATTGACTATGGCTGACCGTTTTGCTTTTTAGTGCCCGAATATAGTGCGAGCATCAAGTGAAATAGGCTTATATCTATAAAGGAAACATTCAATGATTCTCTACTAGCACCATTTGCACATCCAACTTAAGTTGAATAGTTATAGTACAAATGTGATTTAATTGAACACTACTTCTATTATAGCAGAAAAATGGAGGGATCTAGTGACTAGTTACTCATGGTTTAAGTATGAGTCATGAATGAAGATGCACATGAGATATTTTATGGACCATAAGGAAACTCCGACCATCATCTTGAGGAAATTAATGACATTAGCCTACTATTTTTCATCAAACGTTGTAGGGAATTATAGCAGCTAACATCTCTTATTTCTTGCTATGGGGATGTTGGGATGCATGTTATTGATTACATTCATACATTTTCCAAAGAAAAGAGACCTAAGGAGGAGATATAGGTTTTCAAGTGCGTTTTCACACACTCTCCCAATGGCCAGTGGAGTGCACATATTATTCTCCATGGAAAATGAGTCCTTCACAAAATTTGCAACCCCACCTATTTGAAATTCTAGTAAGAAAGGCTCAATTTTAGTTGTGCCTTATTCAAATTGAGTAATTCGATTTTTCACATCAGCAAGATGAATTGGATCATAGTTAACTTGTGTGACATGGCCTTGTCTCCTATTTATATTGACTAATTCTAGTTTGTAGGTTTCGAGTAGAGTTGTGCATGTAGTGATTGCTAAAATTTAAAAATATAGTTCAATTATTTTCAATTGAACTCAGTTAACTGAGCTGAAGTCATTAATTGAGTCATTTGAAGGCCATTTGAGTAGTAGAATTGGTTTTAACTCACTTATCTCTCATTTAAACTATTAAATCAACTAAAAATATCCCAGACATGCATGGAATTCAAATTTCCTAGCTGGAGTGGAGGAAAAGGCACATTGTAACTACTAATTGTATAATTGTTGAGTGTACTTTCTTGGTAATTAAGCAAGTGATCAATTACCTTGGAACTGCGCATGGAAATAGGGAATTCCCCTATTATTTAGGAGCTCAATTTCTCCTAAATTGCATAAGTAAATAAGAGGAATATGGGGGCTTGAATTGGCTAACTGTTGGCCAGAGAAAGACATCCAGTAGGAGAATAGGTTTACGGTGCATGGTGTGCTTCATAGTTGAAGCAATACATTGTAATAGGTTCTCATTCCCATATGATTAAAGAAAATTAATAGAGGGGTTTTTCCTAGTTTGTTTTCCCTGTAAAATCATTGTGTTCTTATGGTTTTGATGGTTGCATGTCATTGCATGTGTTTCTAAATTGTGATTTCCATTTCGTAAAATTATAGAGGCAATTTGTAATCTCTTGTTTTTAGTTCGAATTCATCAGTAGTAGAAAATTTATGTTAATTTCTACATGGTATCAGAACTTGAAAACACGAAAGAAACCAATCAATAGATATTCTCCTTCAAAATTTTCTATTTGAAAATATAGTGAGACATTTTTTCTTTCATGCAAGAAAACATATTTCAACAGATTGAGATTGGAGTATGCCCTAGACTCGACATCCCAGCATTCAAATATTCTCTATAAACAGGGCATTTCTCGTTATAGTGACCCTCTTCTTTACACTTGATACACCATACTTCCATCCTTATATCAGAGTGAACCTCCTTTCCCTTCTTTAGATCCTGGAGCTCCATATGCAAGCTCACCAACTGAGTTTGTATCTGTTGCACCCCTATGCTTGTATTGACTATGGGTGAAGTTTTCAACTTCATCATTGTCTCCAATGCTTCAGCCTGAGTAGCAACCTTCTGCTGTGATAATGGAAATCTAATATGAGGAAACAATGAAGCAATCAACCATTCCCTATGGTGTTCATCGAGTATATTGAAACTAATTTAGCTCAAGAGCATCTTAAATTGTTGATCTACCTCCCATATGGTCTCAGTAGCCAACTTCTTAATCTCCTTGATCTCTGTGATACACTGAGACTACGAATTTGGTTTCTCGAATTCAAAGTTCAACGTGGTCTTTGTATTAGCCAAAGAAGCATTTGCATTAACCATAACATATTACATTTACCAAGACAATGCTCTACACGGTCTTTTTCTCAATCAAACAAGAATTTTCATTTGTCTTAACATATTTCATGTAACAAGACAATGCTCCATATTTCATCATGGTAACCAACTGTGATATCTTTATTTTTTCATCACTAACATTCTGTGAACACCATATCGCTTCTACCATAAACCAAAACTGTTCAAGGTCATTTGTTCCCTTGAATGAAGGAATATTTTGGGGTTGGGCCATGGTGAATGGGGGAGGTGGAGGTAGAGGAACAAAATTGAATGGAGTGATGATAGGGGTGGAAGGCTAGGGTATCTCTGCAATTCTCTGCTTACTATCAGATCTTAGACTTCTTGGGGTAGCAGGGTTGCTTTCTCTTTCTCCAAACCCAAATAGCGGATTATATTCCTTTTCATTGTATGTTCCCCTACTGGTCCTAAACCTTTTGTCGCTTTGTGTAGCACCAATTTCTCTTTATTCACACATGAATCTAAACGTATCCGTAGTACACCTTTTTTCACAGAATAGAATTATTCTAATCTAGAACTTCAGTGAATTCAATTACTTACCTCTGAGGTCATTGAAGAACTTATGCTCTTCTTTTCTATGAGACACAGAAGTATTGATTTCAAACTTAGTGATAAACCCTCCAAGGATAGTTTCTATCAAATAATCAATAACTCTCATAATCATGTTATCATTTTTTTCACCTTCTCAATAAGATTTGGGGTCCATGCAATTAGCTTATTATCGAACTGACCCATCTGCGCAACTAGTCTTGAGAACTATTCATATATATCACTAGAAAACGACGTGAAAAATATCTCATATTGATTTGTATAGATATACTTCGGTAACCAATGTTTAGTAGATATGTGTGGGTTTTTATTTTCTTTCACAACAAACTCACATTCTTTGAGACTTACCCAATCTTCAATCCCTTGCTTAGATGGATTCTACATCCATCTATCCCTCAGTCAGATTGCGGTCCCGAAAATGAAACAATTTGTTGTCTTGATGGGGCCTAGACCCAGGTTCGAAGTGACTGTGCAGTCCAACAAAAACAACTATTACCGCCCCTTTTGGAAATGACCTGCTTGCGTAGACTGAAGTCTCACTTGAGGAAATGTAGGATGATTCTAGAACCAATTTTATGCATGTAGAGAGATAGAGGATTATGGTTGTATGGATTTTCCTTGTTATTAGCTCTTCGAAGATCTGATCTGTCAAAACTATAGACGTTTAACATATATGTTGAACTTACTACATATTGTGTGATATTAATTAGTCATGAATTAAAAAAGTAAGTAACCATAAACAAGACTATGATATACAGTTACAAATCAAAATCCTTACTCAGCATAGACAGTCATAAACAGTAAGAGAAAAAAAAACACATCAATATAACTCATATATTCTCAACAATTCTTTCATTAATAGCCAGATCCTTCTCATACATTCAATTTCACCCTATGCACATAGTTGTAGGGGCCTGCGCAACAGCTATAGAGTTCCTAAGGTCTGTGTGCACACAGCTGCAGGAGCTTTTTCTCTAACCAAAAACAAAAACTCTGAGTCAGAATAGTCTTACATCCAAATGCATTTCATCAACTTCTACTTGATTACCTATGACTTCTATCTAGACTCCTTATATAGATTTTTTATTTACAATACCATGGTCCAAAACCATGGGTAGAGACTAACGTCCAAAAAATATCACATCCCATTACACAATAAGGGGATTTGACCCACCCCAAGGCCCCTATAAGTCAAAATAGACTATGGGTTGCGCTCCTTGATCTATGGAGTCTTTCCTTGTTTCTTTCTTCGATGGGATCCCATCTCCAACACAAAGAGCCAGGGGAGAGCAGATCAACAACATTCCATGAGAGAGAAGAGAGAAATATTTTTTCTCTTGATTAAATCTATAACACACCATGCAAGTGATAGCCAGGGTATTATAACATAGGAGAATGTCGAGGCAACTCAATGTTACAAGTTGCAGACTTCACACCGGTTGCATGCATGAGAGCAAGAGGTCTAGGAAGGGATGTTAAACCATTAACACACCCTTCGTTATTGTAGCAGGATTTAGTATGCAGGCTCTCCTTCATTTGAGCCTCGTTGCTCCTCATAAAATCCAAAAATAAAAGGTAAAACATTCATTAAAAGGTCAAGTATTATTGGCAGGCATAATTTTTTAAAGTCACGTAAAGGTTATATTAATACGTGACATCTCACTCTGAATAAAATAAAAAATTAAAAAATATATATATGGTTTGAGTTTTATAAAATTGAAAGGGCTCTTGATAAAGTGAATTCTTATCATTTTATTTCAAACGTTTATAGAAAATATTATAAAGGTGTATCAAAGGGAAAAGGTTTATTAAAAGGGGTGAATTTTGAAATGAAGTTGTATTTGACTGTTTTTTTTAATAAAACAAAAAAACCAAAGGTGCATGGTATTTAAAAGAGGGGGGGGGGGGGTTATTGAACAAGAGTTTAGGACTTTGCAAAGTTAGTCGATCTAAAAAAATATTTTATTTTTTTGTAAGGAATGACAATTTTTTAGTTGAAGATTGTGCCTTACATGGGCACATATTGAAAATCATATTTCTTTCTCAAAGATAATATATTATATAGCCTCATGCAATTATGAAAGAAAATATAAGACAGATGAAAGAAAATATTCATGGGTCGCAAAGAACGACTGAATAAGATTAAGAAAAGGAATAAAAAATAAGAGGCATGGATCATTTCCATGCTTAGATAGGTTCATCTCGCAGCTAAGGAACTGAGAATTCTAGCAGAAGACAAAGAAGAAATCAAGGGTGATGGGTGTAGCTTTGATTTTAAACCACCTTCTATGTTTACTAGTAAATATTTCGATCATTGGGCTATCAATATGCTAACCTTTCTTCAAGATAAAGAGTTAATTGGGTAGGAGTTTAATAACCCATATGATGAATTATGTGATGTATTAGCATTAAATTTTATAAAACAAGAATTTGATGATAATTTTTTGTGCAAGATAGAAAAAGCTACAACTTCAAAGAAGCATGGAAGATCCTGGAAGCACAATTTGATGCAAGGCAGAGTGACATGCAGCAGGAAGATCATTCATAATTTGTTGAGTCAGTCGCATATCTAAGAGTAGATGAGAAAGAATCAGAGAGGACAAAAGATCTTGGAGAATCCCACTCAAAATTGGATGACGGTCTTGAAGACTATAAAATTGAAACCCATTATGAAAACATGCATATGGATGAAGAAGATGCAGAAATTATTGCAAAGAGAGAAGTTGAATACTATGTGATTAAAGTAGATAAAGAGCATATAAATGCTCAAGGACCCCAATGTAACGTGGAAGGTACATATGATGGTGAATCCCACTATGACACATGTGGATGATGACTACAAAGTGAGATGTGAATTGGTGAATCCAGTCACAATTGATGGATTTGGTGAAGTTGAGTTTGTTGGTGAAGTGTAATTTTTAAGTGAGTGCATGCAAGCTCAGATATCCCACAATAGAGTGGATTAAAATTATGTTGATGTTAACTTTGATGAAGAACATTTAACTAACGATGAGTGGTTTCACACAATTCAACATAAATATCTTATTGATATGTTGTTATTTGGTGTGAGAATCTCAGTTGTGTTTGGAATCCAAGTGGAAGACAACATGTTTACACCTGCAGAGGTTGGTAAAAGGGTAGAAAATGAAAATTTTGATGCAATTACAGAACAAAATAAGCCATATAAGGTAGAGGTAGAGAAGGAATCTCTTACTAAATAACATAACAAATATGTTTTTAACATTAGTTTTGAATATGTAGGTGTTCAGAATAGCATGGGCGCAAAAGTTGAAAATAAAATTTCTAATAATTTTGATGCAGATTTGAAGCTAATTGAAGAATGGATTCAGAAACCAATTGAACAAAGTGATGTTAGTTTTAAAGCAACACCTAGAATAAAAAAAAATGAATGAAATGGTGAACATTGATCTTAAGTGTGCAGAGTACAAGATAAAAACATTAGTACCTGATGATGAGAGTGAAGAGAATCTTATGGAAGCTTTTAAAAATAAGGAATAATGCATTCAAACAATTTTTCAACAAAGGACTCAACAAGAGATAAGATTATGCTACCAATAAATATGGCATAAAGAAAGCCAGGGATATGAAATGCAAGAAGCAGCGCAAAAAAAACATTTTGAAGAAGAAGAATTTTGGAAAAATCCACGAGTGAAAGAATCCTTGAAGAGGAAGTTGTAGAAGACTGACTCAGATCAAATTCAAGAGTAAAATCCAAAGAAACATTGCAACAAAAACAAGTAAATAAATATGGAGCCTACAGTAAGAACATGAAATAGGGAATGAGGCAATTTTGAGGATATAGAATCTAGAAGAAACGAAAAAATAAAATGCAAAATTGTAAAATTTTGAGTCATTATAAGCCTTGGTGACATATATACCAACAAGGATGTTTGATTGATAATTGAGTTAATTTCTATTATAAGTCTAGTAGGCATAGTTAAGTAATGTTGGTTAATGTTTGAGTTATGTTGAATCATGTGGTCATAATTAAGGGGGAGCGTTGGAAATTGTATTTTTTCTCACATGAAAGGGTTAGATAAATTTGGACAGTCAGGTAACTAAGTCAAGTTGAGTGAGTTCGAGTTAATTAATATTTTGGGAAAAGTATAATTTAGAGTGTGTGTGCATGTTGGAGTTATTTCAAGTGACTCACTAGCTTAAAAGCATAAATACCCCATGTTTGGTTCAATGTAATCATCAAGTTTGTATGATCAATTGAAAAGTCACAGTTTGTGTTATTGTGTGTGTGAAATTTTGTTTTAAACTTTGTGCATTTCCTCCTCTACCTTTCCAATGAATTGGTATCAGAGTGAGATTAAAAAGAGCTAGGGGAGAGAAGACCAAGGATAATCCATGAGAGAGAAGAGAGAAATATTTTTCTCTTGATTAAATCTGTAACACACCCTTCAAGTGATATTCAGGGGATTATAACATAGGAGGGCATCGAGGCGAGCCACGTTACAAGTCTCAAACTTAACACCGTATGCATGCACGTGAGTGAGAGGTATAAGTAGGGGCGTTAAAGAATTAACGCGACATCTGTTATCATGGAAGGTGTTAGTATGCAGGTTCTCCTTCATACAATCCATGTTACTCATCATAAAAGACAAAAGTGAAAGCTAAAACATTCATTAAAAGGTCAAGTATTATTGGTCGGAAAAATTTTTAAAGTCATTTGAAGGTTATATTAATACATGACATCTCTTTTTGAAAAAAAAAGTTTTATGGTTTTCTTTTTATAAAATTAAAAGGGGCTCCTCATAAAGTGAATTCTTATCATTTCATTTCAAAGGTTTACAGAAAGACTTATAAAGGTGTTTTCCTGGTTTTCAAGCTCCTATGGTTATCAATTATTAAAGAGGTCTCTGGATTTTCCACAATGTTATAGAAAATTTGTCAATGTTTCGAATCCCAACGGGGATCCAACTTCGGGACATGATGATGAATGAAGGAATGAAAGAAGGAATTAGGCCAAAATTAATAGAGAAAGGAGAAATTAAAAAGATCCAACAAGAATCTTATAATAAATTTATTAATTTAGTATTTATTTAATAATTATTTTACTTAATTTTTTATTTTCATTTTTTTTATTTTTGATTAATTTTTTTAATTATATTAGAATTAATTAATTAATTAATTACTATATTGAGTTGATTTAGGATAAATTAGTAAAATAGAAATTTAATAAGAAATAATACAAATAAAAATAAAATAATTATTTACTAATTCATATTAACATTTATTTATCCACAATAAACAAATATTAATAATAATTAAAATAATTATTTATTTCTACTTTATTAGGTAAAGAGAATTACTTTATATCAATATATTATAATAGCTACTAATTAATTTTTAATTTAGTTCTTTAAAACATTAGATACTAATAATAATTATAATTAATTAATTAATAGGGATAATTATTTTATTTTACAAAGTCGGTTGCTATATATATTCAAAAAAAGAGATAGGAGAAGTTGAGCTCCGTTGTTACATGATAGTGGAGATGAGAAGCAGAACAGAAGGGAATTACATTGAGAACAAAATCCCTTTTTCTTCCATCGTTTTTAACAATGTAAAAAACTGAACTAGTATAAATTCGTACAAACTGGAGTAATAAAAGACAGCATTTGCACTTCATGCTTAATCAATATTTATATGATGGATTTGGCATTCAGTGGATTCTTCAGGCTTGTCTTCTGCATCCATAGTTCTTGCATTTGCTGAGCTAGTACTTGGTGCATTATTTTTTTCCATAATGTACTTCAGAATATCAACAGACTCTTTGACATGCTCACAAGTTTTTTTGAGATCATTGAACTAGCCCTGCAATGAAGATACTCGGTGGAGGAAGAGATTGAGGTCAGCCTCATGCTTTCCCTTTGTGATTTGAGCGTGAGTGTCAATTTTATCTTCTAGAATCTTCTGCTGTGAGTAGATTTTCTCCAGATCCGCTTGGAGATAGTCACAATGGAAGCAATCTTCACTTCTGGACATGATTAGAGTGCAGAATGAGATCACAGAGTGAGGATCGAGCCAACAGGGTTGCAGCACCAGAGAGAAAAGTTTCATATTGGGGAGAAGGAGAATGGCGATGTGTAGCATAGAGTAAGGAGAATGCAGACACGGGAAGTGAGAGGGATGGTATTGAGTGATGGAGGTCTAGAATAAATACAAAAAATTGGCCAAGAAACCGAGAATGAGGAGAGGCGTGGTTACTAGAGAGATGAGGTAAGGATCATGGGAGGTGAATGGAGATGGCAGGAGAACATGGGAATAAGGACAAGATCTGATAAAGGGATATGAAATCAGAGATACAGAAGCAGTGATATCCTTTGCAGGGGATTCAGAGGATATTTTCATTGGTACAATGGGTCAAATAGTCATGAGATTGGGGCAGATACCAGATAAGAGGGGTACGATGATGTTGTACACCTCTGAAGGAAATATATGAGCAGATTTATTCCTGATCATGGCAAGAAACAGTAATATTCGAAGGCTGAGAATTTCAAGAGACCAATGGGATGAAGGCAGGCTCTACTTGAACGCAAATCCGCCTCCTTATTGAGAGAGCAGAGAACATGGTACTACCTGGTCTCTTTCATCTGCTGGGAAAGAATTCGACATCGACTGATGGTTTGCTGCAGGAACATGTTGGATGCATTCTGATTGTGTATCACTAAATTGATGATTATAGCCAAATCTCCTATAATCGTTGTTGTGTGTATGCCAAGTCGTTGGAGCTAGAGGAGACCTTGATAAAGAGCGAGTGCTTCAGCCTTGTTATTAGAAAGATTGCCTACACCCCACTCGTAAGCATTTATGATGTCACCATTAGCATTGCAGATGATTCCCCTAGCCCCAGCCATTCCTGGGTTAGACTTGGAAGCACCATCGAAAAATAGGTAATGGGTATTACAGTTTATGAGCCATAGAGAAAATTCCTCCTCTTTCATTCTGATCTTCTAGCTATACATGTTGTTGTTACTACTATTGGCATTAACCCTGCTGCTACAAATATTATTTCTGTCCAAAAATATCTAATGTAGTTCCTTTCCTCAACATAGAGATCAGTTGTGTCAATCTTCCCTTGGTTTTTAGTGGACATTGCTTCCAAGGTGAGGCTCCAGGCCTTGTTGTATAACTTTTTGATGCTGGTTTCTTTGTTCTTAAAAGTCATGAAATTTCGTGCCAACTAGATGTTCCACAAGAGAGCATATGGTAAAGCATTCCATACTCTACAGGCTATGTTTTTTTTCTTATGCTGCCATGAATAGCTCATTTTCCAGATTTGCAGGACTTCAGCAATGCTGGTGTTGGGAGCCCAGGGGAGGTTGGTATGACGATAGGCTTCTTTCCAACAAGAAATGGCAAAGGGGTAGTCTATGAATAGATGATGACTGGTTTCTTCATTAGCTTGGCAATTTGGGCAATGGGATGGCCCAATTATCCCACATTTTTTAAGATTCTCAGACGTGAAGACTTTCCCTTTTAGAAGGATCCATGAAAAGAATTTTATTTTTTGGAGAGTCTCTGCTTTCCAAAAAAGTTTCCACTATGCCCAAATGGGCATGGAGAATTCATTGTTGCAGATCTGTTGATAAGCGGCTTTCACTGAATACTTGGTACCTGAGGGATCCCAATGAAAGCCATCATCATTGTTGCGTTTGGTGGGAGAAATACCATGAAGATGGACTTGAAGATTAATGAGGCTTGCTTCCATTTCAATGGGAATAATTGGGAAAATCTATCCTTTCAAAATCTGAGAGTGGGCATCCCACTGAGATATCTAATCCACGGTGTGAATTACCATGTTATTAAGATAGAATAAAATCTGCTGAGTGCCTGGCCTGCTGCTAATGGGTTGTTGTCCCATTATCTTATCAGCTCCAATTCTAATCTGGCTACCACCATTGGGGATCTTGGAGGTGTTTTGAACAAGAAGGGGGATTTCTTTCTTGCACAGTCCCTAGATTTTGAGCAGGTTCTATTAGGAATATCATGGTCCAAAAGTTTCTCCCTTGGTGAGTTGAGATATCTGATTTCTAACATTGTTTTCCACCAAGCAGATTTTCCATTGATGAGTCTCCATACAATCTTGCCACCAAAAGCTAGATATAAGAGATTCAACAATCTAATTCCAAGCCCTCCTTGCTCTTGAGATTGAATGACCTATTTCCAATTTATAAGATTATATTTCTTTCTTTCATTTTTCCCCCCTTGCCATAGAAAATGTCGAAGGATGGTATCAAATTTGTGGTGGAAAATAGCTGGGGCATGCAGAAGCGAAAAGAGGTATAAGGGCAAGGAGGAGAGACCAGATTTAAGGAGGATTAGGCATCCTGCTGGATTAAGCTAAGAGGCACCCCATTGTTGCACCTTCCTTTTCATTTTGTCAATTATAGTGTCCCAGACAGAATCTTTCAGATTTCCAACACTCACTGGCACGCCGAGGTAAGAAAAGTGCCCCCAATCCAACTTGTAAGGAACTGCAAACGTGTTGGCTATGCTATGTAAAGTTTGGGCGGTAGTATTCCAGCCATAAATGCAACTCTTGAGACAATTGACCATACCTCCAGAGTAGCTCATGTATTTGTCTAAGAGAGTTTTAAATAAACGAGATATTATGTTGGAGGCTCCTCCCATTAAAAGAGTTTCATTAGAAAATTGAAAATGATTTATGTTCTTGACTCCATTTCCAAAATTTGATCCCAGTAATGATTCCCATGCAACGATTGTAATCCAGGGCCCTGCTGAAAGATTCAGCCATCAAGATGAACAGGTAGGGTGAGAGCAGACAGCCTTGTCTTATACCTCGGGTCAAATGGAAAGAAGTTCCTGGTCTACCATTAATGAGAGGGGAGACCCAGGGACCAGTAATTTAGGCTTTGACAAGCTCAATGAAGGATGCGGAAAATCCAAACTTTTCCAAAACAACAAAAAGGAAAGAGTGTCTGACTTGATCAAAGGCATTGGCTAAGTCCAATTTTAGAATGAAGCCTTTTTCATTTCTAGCTTGACTGGAGTGGATGGCCTCTTAGACAAGAAGTATGGAGTCAGAGATTTGCCTATTGGCCAAGAAACCTCCTTGATTCTCATAAATGAGAGACGGGAGGAGAGGTTTGAGATGTGAGGCAAGGATTTTGGTCAGAATTTTATAAGAAGAGTTGCACAGAGAGATGGGCCGGAAGCGAGAGAAGGATGAGGGTCGATTCTCTTTAGGAATAAGAGAAATATGGGTGGCATTAGTGTATCCTCCAATTTTACAATTGCATTGTGCCCATCTTATCAGTTTGACAAGATCTTTTTTTATTGTTCCCCAATAAGTTCTATAGAAAAAAATGGGGAAACCATCTGGACCGGGGGATTTGTCTGGCTGGAAAGACCAGATGACACTTTGAATTTCATCTTCATCAATTTCTTTTGTTAACTTTGCATTGATTTCCTCACTGATCCCCATGGGAAAATGCTGAAGGATATTTGAGTAATCTTTTGTTGCTTTTGTCTCAGTCAAAAGGGCGCTATAATAATCTGAAGCAGTTTGCTTAATGGCGCCTTGAGTAGTTTGGATTTGACCATTCTCATCAATGATGGTGGTAACATTATTTGTTAATTTTCTGATTATGGCCTACTTGTGGAAGAAGGTAGAGTTTTGTCCCCTCCTTGCAACCAAAGTTGTCTCTACTTTATTCTCCATTTATGTTCTTCATCTATATTGGCACGAAAGAGCTGGAAATAGAGATCGCCCTCTTGTGCTTTTTATTCTTGAGTGAGCCCATGTTCTTCTATCTTGCTATGGACCCTTTCTAAATTGTTTTTTATTTCTATTCTGGCTTTCTCCGGCTCTTTGTAATGACACTTTGCCAATTCCTTCAGAGCACATTTGGTCCTCTTCAGCTTGTTTTCCCAAATGTATCCCGGTGATCCTTCAATATGTTGATACCATGTAAAAGTGACAATCTATTCTGCCATCGGATTGCTGATCCAGAGTGAACTATATTTAAAAGGGATTGGCCCTAATGGGCAGTGTGTCTCAAGTCCAAGACTTGTAGGATAGTGATCGGATGGTAAATAGGGGTGGACAGAAGCATAAGCCATGGAGTAAGTTGAGAGCAGAGAAACATTTATCATGATCTGGTCTGGCTGCTCCATAATGTTATGCTTGCCCAACCTACGATTGTTCCATGTAAATCTGTGATTTTTTGGTGCAACATCAACTAAGTCATGCTCCTGCATAATGATTTCCAGTTTTTTTCTATATGGATCATGGGTAAAAATGCCTCCTCTCTTCTCATTGGAGTGGAGTATGAGATTGAGATCTCCTCCAAGGATAATATTAGTATTAGTTTCTTCATCTATATCTACTTTGAGAGAGGTCCAACATTGCTCTTTATCTCTAAAATGATTAGGTGCATAGATATTATAAATGACAATCTTCTTGTTATCTACTCTACTCTCAAATTTATTTTAATCCAGTACTGACCGATTACATTGCATATGCATGTCCATGTGCTTTGGTTCCAAATGGTGGCTATTCCACCGAAGGCTCCCCTTGATTCAAAAATGAAGCCTTCATACTACTTGAACTATTCAATAATTCTTTTCATATCTTGCTGACCTTGTTTTGTTTCTTGAAGCATTAAGATTCTTGGTTTCTCATGGTCTATCAGATCTTTTAGAGCAGCAACTTTAGAGGGGTGCCTTAGTCCACTGCTATTCCAAGATAAGACCTTCATCATTTAGAATGGGGTATACAGAGAGTTGCTCGCCCTCCCTGGTCTTTGTGTGTCGATTCTTTGCTATTTTGCCCCATAATATAGGTTTCTATGGGGTTTTGTGTTCCCATAGATATGTCTTTTTGGGCATTTTCGTCCCTTTGTTGCTTTATGGATTTTCTTCTAGGCCCATTTTTTTTAGGTGCTTCCAGATTGACACTGTGCTCTTTGAAAGAGCTCCTAGTTGTTTGAGAAGGAGGAGGGTCATGAGAGGAAGAAGGGGATGATTGCGGAAGGGGTATGGGGGTGGGGGAATCATTTTCAATGGGGTTGGGGATGGGAGGGTCAGAATTAGGGAGGGAAAGGGCACCAAAAGGGTTGGAAGAGTCCAAGGGGGTCTCAGAAAGAGGAGAAACAACAAAAGTGTTGAGTGGAGGATCAAGGGAAGAGGTGGAGGGGGTGGATGAGCAATTGGATTTGGGAGGCCCAGTTTCAGGGTTTGTCTTAGACACTGGAGTAGTCTTCTTTTATTTGGTAGTTTCCCATTGTTCATCTTGAGAAGTATTTTCTACATCAACTAATTTAGAACAGCGATTGGAAAAATGGCCGTATTCGTGACATACCTTACATTTAAATGGGATTTGCTCATAATCTAGTTACTGAATGTGAGTCCAATCGTCCACTTTGATTTTGGTTACTTCCGGAAGACCCTTGCTGAGATCCACTTCAACACAGTTGCGCACATAGGCTTGAATGTTGTCCTTAGGTTCACTGCAATCAATAAAATTTCCAACTACATTACCTATGGCTTGAACCGATTCATCTCCCCAACAATGGAGAGGGAGATGCAATAGTCGGACCCAGACCGGGACTGCATTAGGGACATCAAGCTCAGGGTCAAAGTCTGGAGTCTATTTATTTAGATACAATCCTCTGGAATCCATGAAATATGGTATGTTTCTGAAGATTAGATCCTTGTCTTCTCTTGATTCAAAGTGAAAGGTAAAATATCCTTTCCCGCAAAAACTAATAGATATTTTGCCACTTATTTTATCAGCCCAGTTCCATTCAATCCACCTTTTCACTGTCTTCGGGGAAGGCCACAGGCCAGTGAATTGCCCTATGAGATCCCAATTAGCCAAAGAAAGGGCTGCCATGCAAGGTAGAGCAGGGGGGAGGACAACTTCTTGCAATCCATCCAAATTCCTTATGAATTTTGAGATAGCAGGGCGAGGACGTTGGGGCGGTAGAGATTGAACCAAGGTGGAGAAGGCTAGTTGAGCAACAGCCGCCTCTGGGTTTGTGTCCAGAGGGGCCATGGTGGATGAGGCCAAGGGTAGTAGAGCTGGAAGGTGTAGGCTCTGAGGCGGCTTGCCCTAGCAATGCGAATACATCTCCAATTCTAGAGTCGCCTTGATCCTAGATTCTTTTAAGACACATTAATAGGGATAATTCCTAAAAGTAAATATTTAAATTATTTTTATTATTATTTTTATCATTTTTAATTTTAATTTTAATTTTTAAAACTAGTTCTAAAAATTCCAAAACCCTCGAATATAACAGGAGAGAAAAACAAACCTGATGTATTATACCTCGGGGGCTGACAAACTGGAGGAACAAATTTATCGAATTAGAGATTACCAAATGTCACTTATGTGACAACCTCCATCCCTATTTAGGTTATGTGGATGTTTTATAATTTCAAGTGCCTCTCTAATTTTCCTTCTTCGACAGTGTTCCTCTCTGACAATGATTCTTCCATCCTTGAGACTCATATGATTTTTATTTTTCATAGAGTGTTAATCAAGGGCTAAGGTGCAAGAACTTTCATTCTTAATATTGACGTTGTGCTCTTTAAGTCGTCCTTGCAGCGAATGCCCGATTTCCCCAATATAACTTTTCCCACATGAGCAGTGAATCTTGTAAACTCCTTTGAGTTGTTTGCGAGTTATATTTTCCTTTACTAGCCACATTCTTTGTCTTATTGTTCCTGTTGCTAAAAATTGCACAAATATGTCCTTCAACCTCATAACCTTGGTGATATTATCAGTAACACCCTTGATGTATGGTAGGAAAACCCTCCCACAATTTCCTGAGGTCCCTTGTGCTTCTCAGACATGACGAATCCCTTAGCTCTATTTATGGATTTTCTGATATCCTTCTCTTTATAACCTATACCCCTAAATACAGATGCCAAGTGATTGAGTTCCACTTTAAGGTGCTCCGTATCAGATATCCTCAGGGCTGTCACAGCCAGAGTATTAAGGACCCCAAAATTCTGAGCCAGATGATGGTAAGACTCAGCATGAAGATAGTTGTTTGTATGAGTCTTATTTCTAAACAACTAATGCCCTAATGTTCCATCATCTTTCCTAGTAACAAGGAAATCTAAAAAAGGAATTCTCCTATCTTCTTCATCCTCCATAGTAAACTTAATTTCTGAGGAAATTGAGTTAAGGTGATTTAAAAATCTCTCAAGATTTTCCTTCCCATGAGTCCATTTTATGTTGGTTTCATCCACAAATATTTTTCCACCAAGCTGGTTTTAAGGGAGAGGAGGCAAGTTCCTTTTTCTCAAAGTGCTCCATATATAGGTTGGCAATAATAGGTGATAGAGGTTATCCCATTGTGACATCTGATAAATGCTCGTAACATTCTTCTTGGAAGCTGAAAAAGTTGATCGTAAACAAATCTCTACAAGCTCACTTATTTCTGGATCAATAACTTCTTTAATGACCTGACTGCCTCATGTAAATAATCTTGGTAAATAATGATTGTTGAGTCGCACCTTTGCCCAAATTATCACGATATTCATCGCATAATTATATGATTGTACTTGGTGTTTTTTTCCTCTTAAATTGATGATTGGAGGCATTCATGGGCAATAATTATTAAATTATAAATTCTTCTTGTTAGTTAATTTGACGAGTGTTTGGTGTGTAAATTTTATTAATAAATGTCTCCTTGGTAGTAGGTGAATAAGTCTAGTACAAGATTACATTCAAATACGGATCCATGCATAAAAGCAACAGTTGGGTAGTTGAGTCTGAGATTGTTATAGGTGAAAATATCAATTTTGCAACCAAATGGAGCATAATCTCTAAATTTTGAGATGTGGGTTTTGTTCAGAGCACCATGTTTCATATAAACCAGAAACCTTTTGGAAAAATTCGGCTTCGTGAAGAAGTTATCGTCACGGAAATATTCCACTGAAAACCATTTCTAAACGTGAACGTATTAGGTCAATACGGGTCAGGTTTCCGTAGAACAGTTTTGTTCGAAAACTTCAATTGGGTGCTGACATCAATCCTATTTATCCTGGACTTTACCCTCATAATAAACTTGAAGCCATTGTATATATGTAGCAAATGTGGGGCCTACAAAGTGTATGTTATTCATTTTTTGTAGAGGTCAAGACTTAAGAACAAGGGTCCATCACTCCTGGCAGCATGTGAGGTATAGAGTGCAACTTCAAAGCGTATATTCGTGTGGATGTCAAACTCATGTCCGAAATTTGATTCAAGCTATCCCACATCATTTGTATATTGCCAAAACTCTGGTGTTCTATTTATTGGTCGATCATGGCAAGATTGTTGGATCAATACAAACATGCTAGAAATGCTCAAGAATTTGAGATGGTCACATGGATGGATGATTATTTTTACAATCATGTACAACATGTTATATCTAAACACACAATTGAAAGGCACTAGAATTCTCTCAATGAGGATACTGGTGGCATGAATGATATTCTCTATCGGCTGTACTTGTTAGTGGATCAAAAAAACATCTCAATTTGGCACATCTCTTCGATGAACCTTGATTTTTGGGTCCTTTAGCTCTTCAGGCATAAATTCTCTCTGGGTTTCATATTAATACTCATATCCCGATGGTTATTGGATCACAAATGGGATATGAAATAACAGGTGACCCTTTATATAAGGAAATCAGCACATACTTCATGGACATTGTTTCATAGTTATGCTACTGGTGGAACACCTACTAGTGAATTTTTGTCTAATTCAAAGCATCTTGCAAGCACATTTGTCACCGAAAATGCAAATTCTTCTACTGCTTACAACATGCTTAAGGTTGCCCGTCATCTATTTTGCTGGATGAAAAAAAATGGCATATGCTGATTATTATGAACGTGTATTGATCAATGGAGTTCTCACTATTCAGCGAGGAAGTGATCCTGGGGTTTTGGTTTACATGCTTCCTTTAGGTCTTGGAAAATCAAAGGCTGTTAGTTACCATGTTCGGGGAACCCCATTCGATTCATTTTGGTGTTGTTATAGGACAGGTATTGAATCATTTTCAAAACTGGGTGACTCAATCTACTTCCAGGAAGGTGGAAAATCTCCTACCCTGTATGTTACCCAATTTATAACTAGCACTCTTACATGGGATGAAGCAGCATTGATTCTAAAGCAGAAATTTTAACCATTGTCTGCATCCGATCCATACCTTCATGTCTTACTGGATTTCTTCACATTAAAGGCTTTGAAGGAGCATAGCTTTGAATCTACTTTGAAGATATGGATCCCATTTTGGACCACTGCCAATGGTGCCCAAGCTATCTTAAATGATAATAAGTTATCATTGCCAGAACTAGGGAACTTCTTGATAATCACGAAGAAGTGGGAAACACAAGAAAAGTTGTCTTTGAAATTGCTTGTTGCGATGATAATAGAGAGAATAAAATATGACCGTCCTTAGCTTATTTCAGTCCAAGAAATTATATTTGGACCTATCTGTTAGCTGGAATGAGTTATGGAAATTCGGACCTTAGCATGAAAAATTCAAAATCATTTTCAGAGTGGGTAACCACAGTTCGCCACTCCTTTTCTTCTCAGTTGTTTTCCTTTTGCCAAGACAAGAATGCACCTTCCAGCAACAATAACCCACAAAAAGGGGAACGGTTTCCCTTTTTCAACATTTAGTTGCAAAATTGATTCTTGTTCGAGCAAATGGTTAAAACCAACAAACTTCTATATTTTAATTGGCTTATTTGAAGCCCAAATTTGTAAATACGATATATATATATATAATAGTTTCCATGTTAGATTGGGGGTGGATCGATGGAGTGATAGGGAGGAGCGCGAGCCATAGATCAATAGTCCGTCCATCAGACAAGGAGGAGTCAATCCATTAGATAGGGGCGCAGAGTCGATTTTCCAGGATGTAGAACACAGGAATGTAATAGATATGATGTTGGAGCTTGCTATGAAATGTTGAGTTACGAATGGAGGCTAGCATTGCAACATTTGTATTCTTGAATTTGATATTGGTGTAATTTGGTTTCTATAGTAATAGATAATTCAAATTTCATTGACATTAATTGGATTTGATTTAGTATTTAGTATTTGTGAAATTTGATTTTTGGAACAGTGTGATGTTCATCATTTAATTTACATTTCCAGGGTATTTTGAATTTATGAGATAATGTGTTATTGTAGTTTCTTTTCAGGTATATTGAGCTGGGAGATCGGGCCCATCAAACAGCTCACTGTGTAGATTCCTTAGCATTTATTTAGTTCATTTCTCTAATGATTTGTTTTGCTGCAGCTGTAGGTCAGTTTGTGTTTGATTTCATTTTCTGAGTTGTGTTTTTTCATATCCTAAGTGTGGTGTGCTTGCTTCAATTTCGATTTTCCATTTCCTTTATGTTTAAAAGTTTTTCTATTTCCTTTAGGTTTCATGTTTAATTGCACAGGCTTGATTAATAGTGTTAATTATTTTGGTTCCAGCAATTAGATTAATAATAGAGGATTAATTAATAAGTGATTCTTATCAATTTATTTCACAATGGAACATATATTAAGCTGCAGGAATTTGAATGGGAGTAATTATGGTATAAAACCAACAAGGGATCATTTAATTTCATATTGCTTGGCACTTATAAACAATTTAAATTATTATATGAATTGATCTTAGGATTGTAAGGGGATCACGTCAATTTAAATACCAAGATTATTTTAAATATATTTTTAACATAATTAAATTGTCCTAAAGTACTCTTGAATTTATCCTCGCTTAGTTTGCATTGAATATTTTCACACACTTATGATTTCCTTCCATCAACAGTACTTACTCATTTGGAAGCAACATTTTAAGTACCGATTTTAAAGCGGAATTTTAAGTACAAATCTTGAAGAAGCATTTTTAAGTATAGATTTTAAATAGTTATCGATTTCATGCTTTTGTATTTGCGAGTATAGCTGATTAAGAAGTTTTGCATTTTTTTTTGTTTCTTGCATAGATTATTAATTTACAATGTGTTCTCTTGAAATGTCTTGTTTAATGATTTCCTTCCTACATTAGTTCTAGGCTTTTGATTGGATGAATTCCCGAGGCAATATTCTAGCATATATTGTGCTACGTCTCTAAGTTTTAGGTCACCCTGGGTTGAGAATTTAATTGTGGGTGTCAATCTAGCATTTATAACTCCCAACATTTTGGCGTCGTTGCCGGGGAGGCGTTGTAGGATAAGGCCTCATGATTTGTTATGCTTTTCCCCTTTTTTTAGATTAATGAGATTCCCCTTGTTTGCTAAAGCATACTGGACGGTATTGCAAGAAAGCTCAGAAGCCAGGTTTTCCTTTTTGCAAATGAGTGATTTTATTTACTGCAAGTGAGTTTTGTTATTTTACTGCAATTGAGTTTTAAGGAGTCATTTCTTTCATTAGGTAACATTCTTTTCCACAATCTACATTATTCACTTTCAGCAAGGTGTGATTTTCTTTTCTGCAAAGTGTGGCTTGCTTTCTTTACTGCAATTGAAGTTGATTTATTTTTCACTTTTACCTTCGTAGGGAAACTAAAGGGTGGAGATGATGGTAAGACGTGAGTGAAGAGCCACACATTCGCTTTTTCTTGGGGTCACTCCAAAGTTTGGTTGCCTGTAAACGAAGATTTCAAGTTTGGTACTAATAAGACTTTCTAGCTAGCAATAAAATGTCAGGAAGTGTGATGTTGTTCCAAGATTTATTTCAAATCCTAGCAAAAGCTGGGGTCTCTACTTCACAGAAAGGTCATATTTTGGCATCAATCAGGGAAAGGTCTATTCCTCTGGAAGAAAAGACTCATAAATATCTGGAAGACCTTCCTAAGGAGGCCAAGAAGTTGTGGATCATGCAAGATGAGGAGGATCCACTAGAATCAGAACATCTATCTGATCCAACCTTCACTTTAGAGGAAAAACAAAGAAATGTGGAAGACTTTCATGATGCACTAAATGTTACTCATGAATCAAGTGAACAAGAGTATATAGATCCCATAGAATCTTGGTTCCAAATTACTGTCAGTATCCACTCCTCGTTTATCATTCGACAATTTGTAGCATCACATGAGTTAGTGAAGTTGGTACCTCATGTTGTGGTATTTTCTTGCATATACTTTTCAAATTTGAACATGAGAATAATTATCCTTGTGTTACGCACCTGGATGCATTGGAAGTACTCCTATACTTAAACTTAAGAGGCTTCTGCTTCTTAGTGTAGGGTAGGGTAGAAGAATAAATGAATAAAGTTGTTATAATGATATAGCCATTGAAATTGCTTTTGATCCGCATTAGTTTTTAACACACATATTTGTGACAAAACTTGTTGAGTACAATTTACTCTAATACCTCATGATTTTTCAAAAGTAACCATGATTAATCACTCTATTGAGTTGTCTTCTAGGAGTAAGCCTTGGTGACATATATACCAACAAGGATGTTTCACTGATAATTGAGTTAATTTCTATTAGAAGACTAGTAGGCATAGTTATGTAATGTTGTTTAATGTTTGAGTTATGTTGAATCATGCAGTCATAATTAAGGGGGAGCGTTGGAAATTGTATTTTTTCTCGCATGAAAGGGTTGGAAAAATTTGGAGAGTCAGGTAACTAAGTCAAGTTGAGTGAGTTCAAGTTAATTAATATTTTGGGAAAAGTATAATTTAGAGTGTGTGTGCATGTTGGAGTTATTTCAAGTGACTCACTAGCTTAAAAGCATAAATACCCCATGTTTGGTTCAATGTAATCATCAAGTTTGTATGATCAATTGAAAAGTCACAGTTTGTGTTATTGTGTGTGTGAAATTTTGTTTTAAACTTTGTGCATTTCCTCCTCTACCTTTCCAATGAATTGGTATCAGAGTGAGATTACAAAGAGCTAGGGGAGAGAAGACCAAGGACAATCCATGAGAGAGAAGAGAGAAATATTTTTCTCTTGATTAAATCTGTAACACACCCTTCAAGTGATATTCAGGGCATTATAACATAGGAGGGCATCGAGGCGAGCCACGTTACAAGTCTCAAACTTCACACCGTATGCATGCACGTGAGTGAGAGGTATAAGTAGGGGCGTTAAAGAATTAACACGACATCTGTTATCATGGAAGGTGTTAGTATGCAGGTTCTCCTTCATACAATCCATGTTACTCATCATAAAAGACAAAAGTGAAAGCTGAAACATTCATTAAAAGGTCAAGTATTATTGGTCGGAAAAATTTTTAAAGTCATTTGAAGGTTATATTAATACATGACATCTCTTTTTGAAAAAAAAAATGTATGTTTTCCTTTTTATAAAATTAAAAGGGGCTCCTCATAAAGTGAATTCTTATCATTTCATTTCAAAGGTTTACAGAAAGACTTATAAAGGTGTTTTCCTAGTTTTCAAGCTCCTGTGGTTGTCAATTATTAAAGAGGTCTCCAGATTTTCCGCAATGTTATAGAAAATTTGTCGACGTTTCGAATCCCAATGGGGATCCAACTTCGAGACATGATGATGAATGAAGGAATGAAAGAAGGAATTAGGCCGAAATTAATAGAGAAAGGAGAAATTAAAAAGAGCCAGCAAGAATTTTATAATAAATTTATTAATTTAGTATTTATTTAATAATTATTTTACTTAATTTTTTATTTTCATTTTTTTAAATTTTTGATTAATTTTTTTTAATTATATTAGAATTAATTAATTATTTAATTACTATATTGAGTTGATTTAGGATTAATTAGTAAAATAGAAATTTAAAAAAATAATACAAATAAAAATAAAATAATTATTTACTAATTCATATTAACATTTATTTATCCACAATAAATAAATATTAATAATAATTAAAATAATTATTTATCTCTACTTTATTAGGTAAAGAGAATTAGTTTATATCAATATATTATAATAGCTACTAATTAATTTTTAATTTTGTTCTTTAAAACATTAGATACTAATAATAATTATAATTAATTAATTAATAGGGATAATTTTTTTTTTTTAACAAAGTCGGTTGCTATATATATTCAAAAAAAGAGATAGCAGAAGCTGAGCTCTGCTATTACATGAAAGTGGAGATTAGAAGTAGAACAGAAGGGAATTACATTGAGAACAAAATCCCTTTTGCTTCCATCATTTTTAACAATGTAAAAAACTGAACTAGTATAAATTCGTACAAACTGGAGTAAGAAAAGACAGCATTTGCACTTCATTCTTAATCAATATTTATATGATGGATTTGGCGTGCAGTGGATTCTTTAGGCTTGCCTTCTACATCCATAGTTCTTGCATTTTCTGAGATGGTACTTGGTGCATTATTTTTTTCCAAAATGTACTTCAGAATATCAATAGACTCTTTGACATGCTCACAAGTTTTTTTGAGATCATTGAACTGGCCCTGCAATGAAGATACTCGGTGGAGGAAGAGATTGAGGTCAGCCTCATGCTTTCCCTTTGTGATTTGAGCGTGAGTGTCAATTTTATCTTCCAGAATCTTCTACTGTGTGCAGATTTGCTCCAGCTCCGCTCGGAGATCATCACAATGGAAGCAATATTCACTTCTCGACATGATTAGAGTGCATAATGAAATCACAGAGTGAGGATTGGGCGAACAGGGTCATAGAGCCAGAGAGAAAAGTTCCATATTGGGGAGAAGGAGAATGACGATGTGTAGCATAGATTAAGGAGAATGCAAACACGAGAAGTGAGAGGGATGGTTCTGAGTGATGGAGGTCTAGAATAAATACAAAAAATTGGCCAAGAAACCGAGAATGAGGAGATGCATGGTTACTAGAGAGGGGAGGTAAGGATCACGGGAGGTGAATGGAGATGGCAGGAGCACATGGGAAGAAGGACAAGATCTGATAAAGGGATATGAAATCAGAGATACAGAAGCAGTGATATCCTCTGCAGGGGATTCAGAGGATATTTTCATTGGCACGATGGGTAAAATAGTCATGAGATTGGGGCAGATACCAGATAAGAGGGGTACGATTATGCTGTACACCTCTGAAGGAAATCTATGAGTGGATTTATTCCTGATCATGGTAAGAAATAGTAAGATTCGAAGGTTGAGCATTTCAAGAGACCAATGGGATGAAGGCAGGCTCTGCTTGCACACAAATCTGCCTCCTTATTGAGAGAGCAGAGAACATGGTAGTACTGGGTCTCTTTCATCTGCTGGGAAATAATTTGACATCGACTGATGGTTTGCTGTAAGAACACATTGGACGCATTTCGATTGTGTATCATTAAATTGATTATTATATCCAAATCTCCTATAACCGTGGCTGTGTGTATGCCAAGTCATTGGATCTAGAGGAGACCTTGATAAAGAGCGAGTGCTTTAGCCCTGTTATTAGAAAGATTACCTACACCCCACTTGTAAGCATTTATGATGTCACCATTAGCATTGCAAATGATTCCTCCAACCCCAGCCATTCTTGGGTTAGACTTGGAAGCATTATAGAAAAATAGGTAATGGGTATTACCGTTTCTGAGCCATAGGGAAAATTCCTCCTCTTTCATTATGATCTTCTAGCTATACATGTTGTTGTTACTACTATTGGCATTGACCCTGCTGCTACAAATATTGTTTCTGTCCAAAAAATATCCAATGTAGTTCCTTTCCTCAACATAGAGATTAGTTGTGTCAATCTTCCCTTAGTTTTTAGTGGACATTGCTTCCAAGGTGAGGCTCCAGGCCTTGTTGTATAACTTTCAGATGCTAGTTTCTTTGTTCTTAAAAGTCATGCAATTTCGTGCCAACCAGATGTTCCACAAGAGAGCATATGGTAAAGCATTCCATACTCTTTAGGCTATGTTGTTTTTCTTATGCTGCCATGGATAGCTCATTTTCTAGATTTGCAGGACTTCAGCAATGCCTGGGTTGGGAGCCTAGGGGAGGTACGTATGACGATAGGCTTATTTCCAATAAGAAATGGAAAAGGGGTATTCTATGAATAGATGATGACTAGTTTCTTCATCATCTTGGCAATTTGGGCAGCGGGATGGCCTAATTATCCCACGTTTTTTAATATTCTTAGATGTGATGACTTTCCCTTTTAGAAGGAGCCATGAAAACAATTTTATTTTTTTGAGTCTCTACTTTCCAAAAAAGTTTCCACTATGCCCAAATGGGCATGGAGAATTCATTGTTGCGGATCTGTTGATAAGCGGCTTTCACTGAATAGTTGGTCCCTGAGGGATACCAGCGAAATCCATCATCATTGTTGTGTTTGGTGGGAGAAATACTATGAATATGGGCTTGAAGATTAATGAGGCTTGCTTCCATTTCAATGGGAATAATTGGGAAAATCCATCCTTTCCAAATCTGAGAGTGGGTATCCCACTAAGATATCTGATCCATGGTGTGAATTCCCATGTTATTAAGATAGAATAAAATCTGTTGAGTGCCCGGCCTACTGCTAATGGGTTGTTGTCCCATTATCTTATCAGCTCCAATTCTAATCTGGCTACCACCATTGGGGATCTTGGAGGTGTTTTGAACAAGAAGGGGGATTTCTTTCTTGCACAGTCCTGAGATTTTTAAGCAGGTTCTATTAGGAATATCATGGTCCAAAAGTTGCTACCTTTGTGAATTGAGATATTTTATTTCTAACACCCATTTCCACCAAGTAGGTTTTCCATTTATGAGTCTCCATACAATATTTCCACCAAAAGCCAGATTTAAGAGTTTCAGTGATCTAATTCCAAGCCCTCCTTGCTCTTGAGATTGAATGACCTATTTCCAATTTATAAGATTATATTTATTTCTTTCATTTCCCCCCCCTTGCCGTAGAAAATGTCGAAGGATGGCATCAACTTTGTGGTGGAAACTAGCTGGGGCATGCAAAAGCGAAAAGAGGTATAAGGGCATTAAGAAGGATTAGGCATCCTGCTGGATTAAGCTAAGAGGTACCCCATTGTTGCACCTTCCTTTTCATTTTGTCAATTATAGTGTCCCAAACAGAAGCTTTCAGATTGCCAACACTCACTGGCATGCCCAAGTAGGAAAAGTGCCCCCAAACCAACTTGTAAGGAACTGCAAACGTGCTGGATATGCTATGTAGAATTTGGATTGTAGTATTCCATCCATAAATGTAACTCTTCATGTAGTTGGCCATAACTCTGGAGTAGCTCATGTATTTGTCTAAGAGAGTTTTAAATCGACAAGCTATTATGTTGGAGGCTCCTCCCATTAAAAGAGTGTCATTAGAAAATTGAGAATGATTTATGTACTTGACTCCATTTCCAAAATTTGATCCCAGTAATGAGTCCTATGCGACGATTATAATCCAGGGCCCTGCTAAAAGATTCAGCCATCAAGATGAAAAGGTAGGGTGAGAGCGGACAGCCTTGTCTTAGACCTCGGGTCGACTAGAAAGAAGTTCCTGGTCTACCATTAATGAGAGGGGAGACCCAGGGACTAGTAATGCAGGCTTTGACAAGCTCAATGAAGGATGCGGAAAATCCAAACTTTTCCAAAACAGCAAAAAGGAAAGAGTGTCTGACTCGATCAAAGGCATTGGCTAAGTCCAATTTTAGAAAGAAGCCTATTTCATTTCTAGCTTGACTGGAGTGGATGGCCTCTTTGACAAGAAGTATGGAGTCATAGATTTGCCTGTTGGCCAATAAACCTCCTTGATTCTCAGAAATGAGAGAGGGGAGGAGAGGTTTGAGACATGTGGCAAGGATTTTGGCTAGGATTTTATAAGAGGAGTTACATAGAGAGATGGGCCGGAAGCCAGAGAAGGATGAGGGTCGATTCTCTTTAGGAATAAGAGCAATATGGGTGGCATTAGTGTATCCTCCAATTTTACAATTGCGTTGTGCCCATATTATCATTTTGACAAGATCTTTTTTTATTGTTCCCCAATAATTTTTATAGAAACAAATGGGGAAACCATCTGGACCGGAGGCTTTGTGTGGCTGGAGCGACCAGACGACACTTTGAATTTCATCTTCATCAATTTCTTTTGTTAACTTTTGCATTGATTTCCTCATTAATCCTTGTGGGTAAATGCTGAAGGATATCTGAGTAATCTTCTGTTGCTTTTGTCTCAGTCAAAAGGGCACTGTAATAATCCGAAGTAATTTGCTTAATGGCGCCTTGAGTAGTTTGGATTTGACCATTCTCATCAATGATGGTGGTAACATTATTTCTTATTTTTCTGATTATGGCCTGCTTGTGGAAGAAGGCAGAGTTTTTGTCCCCTCCTTGCAACCAAAGCTGTCTCAAATTTATTCTCCATTTATGTTCTTCATCTATATTGGCACGAAAGAGCTGGAAATAGAGATCACCCTCTTCTTCTTTTTATTCCTGAGTGAGCCCGTGTTCTTCTATCTTGCTATGGACCCTTTCTAAATTGTTTTTTATTTCTGTTTTGGGTTTCTCCGGCTCTTTGTAATGACACTTTTCCCATTCCTTTAGAGCACATTTGGTCCTCTTCAACTTTTTTTCCCAAATGTATCATGATGATCCTTCAATATGCTAATGCCATGTGAAGGTGACAATCTGTTCTACCATCGGATTGACGCTCTAGAGTGAACTATATTTAAAAGGCATTGGCCCCAATGGGCAGTGCATCTCAAGTACAAGACTTGTAGGATAGTGATCGGACGCCAAGTAGGGGTGGGCAGAAGTGTAAGCCATGGAGTAAGTTGAGAGCAGAGAAAAATTTATCATGATCCTGTCTAGTCGCTCCATAATTTTATGCTTGCCCAGCCTGCGATTGTTCCATGTAAATCTGTGATTTTTTGGTGCAACATCAACTAAGTCATGCTCTTGCATAATGATTTCCAGTTTTTTTCTATAGGGATCATGGGTAAAAATGCCTCATGTCTTCCCATTGGAGTGCAGTATGAGTTTGAGATCTCCTCCAAGGATAATATTACTATTAGCTTCTTCATCTATATTAGCTTTGAGAGAGGTCCAACATTGCTCTTTATCTCTAAAATGATTAAGTGCATAGATATTATAAATGACAATATTCTTGTTATATACTCTGCTCTCTAAATTGATTTTAATCCAGTACTGAATGATTACATTGGATATGCATATCCATGTGCTTTGGTTCCAAATGGTGGCTATTCCACCAGAGGCTCCCCTTGATTCACAAATGCAGCCTTCATACTGCTTGAACTGTTCAATAATTCTTTTCATATCTTGCTGACCTTGTTTTGTTTCTTGAAGCATTAAGATTCCTGGTTTCTCATGGTCTATTAGATCTTTTAGAGCAGCAGTTTTAGAGGGGTGCCCTAGTCCCCTTCTATTCCAAGATAGAACCTTCATCATTGAGAATGGGGTATACGGATAGTTTCTCGCCCTCCCTGGTCTTTGTGTGTCGATTCTTTGCTATTTTTCCCCAGAATATAGGTTTTTATGGGGTTTTGTGTTCCCATAGCTATGTCTTTTTGGGCATTTTCATCCCTCTATTGATTCATGGATTTTCTGCCAGGCCCATGTTTTTATGCGCTTCCAGATTTACACCGTGCTCTTTGGAACAACTCCTAGTTGTTCGAGAAAGAGGAGGGTTATGAGAGGAAGAAGGGGATGATTGCGGAAGGGGTCTAGGGGTGGGGGAATCATTTTCAATGGGGTTGGGGATGGGAGGGTTAGAATCAGGGAGGGAAAGGGCGCCAAAGGGGTTGAAAGATTCCAAGGGGGTCTCAGAGCGAGGAGCAACAACAGAAGTGTTGAGTGGAGGATCAAGGGAAGAGGTGGAGTGGGTGGATGAGCGATTGGATTTGGGAGGCCCAGTTTCAGGGCTTGTCTTAGACACTGGAGCAGTCTTATTTTTTTTGACATTTTCCCATTATTCATCTTGAGAAGTATTTTCAACATCAACTAATTTAGAACAACGATTGGCAAAATGGCCATATTCGTGACATACCTTGCATTTAAATGGTATTTGCTCATAATCTATTTGTTGAATGTGAGTCCAATCATCCACATTGAGTTTGATTTCTTCCGAAAGACCCTTTCCGAGATCAACTTCAACACAAATGCATGCACAGGCTTGCATTTTATCCTTAGGTTCACTGTGATCAATAAACTTTCCAACTACATTACAGATGGCTTGAACCGATTCATCTCCCCAACAATGGAGAGGGAGATACCGAGACTGCATTAGGGACATCAAGCTCAGGGTCGAAGTCTGGAGTCTATTTATTTAGATACAATCCTCTAGAATCCATGAAATATGGTTAGTTTCTGAAGATTAGATCCTTTTCTTCTCTTGATTCAAAGTGAAAGGTGAAATATCCTTTCCCACAAAAACGAATAGATATTTTTCTGCTTATTTTATCAGCCCAATTCCATTCGATCCACCTTTTCACTATCTTCGAGGAAGGCCACAGGCCAGTGAATGGCCCTATGAGACCTCGATCAGCCAAGGAAAGGGCTGCCATGTGAGGTAGAGGAGGGGGGAGGACAACTTCTTGCAATCCATCCAACTTCTTTATGAATTTTGAGATAGTATGGTGAGGACGTTGGGGTGGTAGAGATTGAACCAAGGCGGAGAAGGCTAGTTGAGTAGCAGCCACCTCCGGGTTTGCGTCCGGAGGGGCCATGGTAGATGAGGCTGAGGGTAGTAGAGCTGGAAGGCATAGGCTCTGAGGCGGCTTGACCTAGTAGCGCGAATACATCTCCAATTCTAGAGTTTCCTTGATCCTAGATTCTTACAAGACACATTAATAGGGGTAATTCTTAAAATTAAATATTTAAATTATTTTTATTATTTTTATTTTTATTTTTAATTTTTGATTTTATTTTTAAAACTAGTTCTAAGAACACCCAAACCCTAGAATATAACATGAGAGAAAAACAAACTTGATGTATTATACCTCGGGGGCTAACAAACTGGAGGAGAAAATTTATCGAATTAGAGATCACCAATTGTCACTGATTTGACAACCTCAATCCCTGTTGAGGTTATGAGGATGTTTTATAATTTGAAGTGCCTCTCTAATTTTCCTTCTTCGACAGTGTTCCTCTCTGGCAATGATTCTTCCATCCTCGAGACTCATATGATGTTTATTTTTCACAGAGTGTTCATCAAGGGCAGAGGTGCAAGAACTTTCATTCTTAATAACAACGTTGTGATCTTTAAGTCGTCCTTGCAGTGAATGCCTGATTTCCCCAATATAACTTTTCCCACATGAGCAGTCAATCTTGTAAACTCCTTTGAGTTGTTTGCAAGTTATATTTTCCTTAACTGGCCACATTCTTTGTCTTATTGTTCCTGTTGCTAAAAATCGTGCAAATATGTCCTTCAACCTCATAACCTTGGTGATCTTATCAGTAACACCATTGATGTATGGTAGGAAAACCCTCCCATAATTTCCTGAGGTCCCTTGTGCTTCTCAGACATGACGAATCCCTTAGCTCTATTTATGGATTTTCTGATATCCTTCTCTTTATAACCTATACCCCTAAATACAGATGCCAAGTGATTGAGTTCCACTTTAAGGTGCTTCGTATCAGATATCCTCAGCGCTGTCACAACCAAAGTATTAAGGACCCCAAAATTTTGAGCCAGATGATGGTAAGACTTAGCATGAAGATAGTTGTTAGTATGAGTCTTATTTCTAAACAACTAATGCCCTAATGTTCCATCATCTTTCATAGTAACAAGGAAATCTAAAAAAGGAATTCTCCTATCTTCTTCATCCTCCATAGTAAACTTAATTTCTGAGGAAATTGAGTTAAGGTGATTTAAAAATATCTCAAGATTTTCCTTCCCATGAGTCCATTTTATGTTGATTTCATCCACAAATATTTTTCCACAAAGCTGATTTCAAGGGAGAGGAGGCAAGTTCCTTCTTCTCAAAGTGCTCCATATATAGGTTGGCGATAATAGGCAATAGAGGTTATCCCATTGTGACATCTGATAAATGCTCGTAACATTCTTCTTGGAAGCTGAAAAAGTCGATCGTAAACAAATCTCTACAAGCTTAGTTATTTCTGGATCAGTAACTTCTTTAATGACCTAACCGCCTCATGTAAAGGAATCTTGGTAAATAATGACTGTTGAGCCACACCTTTGCCCCAATTTTCACGATATTCATCACATAATTATATGATTTTACTTGGTGTTTTTGTCCTTTTAAATTTATGATTGGAGGCATTCATGAGCAATAATTATTAAATTATAAATTCTTCTTGTTAGTTAATTTGACAGGTGTTTGGTGTGTAAATTTTATTAATAAATGTCTCCTACATTCAAATACGGATCCATGCATAAAAGCAGCAGCTGGGTAGTTGAGTCTGAGATTGTTGTAGGTGAAAATATCAATTTTGCGACCAAATGGAGCAGAATATCTAAATTCTGAGATGTGGGTTTTGTTCAGAGCACCATGTTTCACATAGCTTTTAAACCATTTGGCAAAATTTGGCTTCGTGAAGAAGTTATCGTCACGGAAATATTCCACTGAAAACCATTTCTAAATGTGAACGTATTGGGTCAACTCGCGTCCCATTTCTGCAAAATGGTTTTGTTTGAAAACTTCAATTGGGTGCTGACATCAATCCTATTTCTCCTTGAATCTACCCTCATAATAAAATTTAAGCCATTGTATATATGTAGCAAAGGTGGGGCCTACAGAGTGTATGTTATTCATTTTTTGTACAGATCAAGAGTTAAGAACAAGGGTCCATCACTCCTGGCAGCACGTGAGGTATAAAGCACAACTTCAAAGTGTATTTTCATGTGGATGTCAACCTCATGTCCAAAATTTGAATCAAGCTATCTCACATCATTTGTATATTTCCAAAACTCTGGCGTTCTATTTATTGGTCGATCATGGCAAGATTGTTGGATCAATACAAACATGCTGGAAATGCTCAAGCATTTGAGATGGTTACATGGATGGCCGATTATTTTTACAATCATGTACAACATGTTATATCTAAACACACAATTGAAGGCACTGGAATTCTCTCAACGAGGAGACTGGTGGCATGAATGATATTCTTTATCAGCTGTACTTGTTAGTGGATCAAAAAAACATCTCAGTTTGGCACATCTCTTTGACGAACATTGCTTTTTGGGTCCTTTAGCTCTTCAGGCAGAAAGTCTCTCTGGATTTCATACTAATACTCATATCTCGATGTTTATTGGATCACAAATGAGATATGAAATAACAGGTGACCCTTTATATAAGGAAATCAGCACATACTTCATGGACATTGTTTCATAGTTTTGCTACTGGTGGAACATCTGCTAGTGAATTTTGCTCTAATTCAAAGCATCCTGCAAGCACAATTGGGACTGAAAATGCAGAGTCTTGTACTTCTTACAACATTCTTAAGGCTGCCCGTCATCTATTTCGCTAGATGAAAAAAATGGCATATGATGATTGTTATGAACGTGTATTGATCAATGGAGTTCTCACTATTCATCGAGGAAGTGATCCTGGGGTTCTGATTTACATGCTTCCTTTAGGTCTTGGAAAATCAAAGTCTGTTAGTTACCATGGTCAGAGAACCCCATTTGATTCATTTTGGTGTTGTTATGGGACAGGTATTGAATCATTTTCAAAACTGGGTGACTCAATCTACTTCAAGGAGGGTGGAAAATTTGCTACCTTGTATGTTACCCAATTTATATCTAGCACTCTTACATGGGATGAAGCAAGATTGATTCTGAAGTAGAAAGTTGAACCATTGTATGTATCCGATCCATACCTTCATGTCTCACTGGATTTCTTCGCATTAAAGGCTTTGAGGAAGCATAGCTTTGAATCTACTTTGAAGATACGGATCCCATTTTGGACCACTTCCAATGGTGCCCAGGCTATCTTAAATGATCATAAGTTATCATTGTTAGAACCAGGGAACTTCTTGATAATCACGAAGGAGTGGGAAACACAAGAAAATTTGTCTCTGATGTTGCTTGTTGCGATCAGAATAGAGAGAATAAAATATGACCATCCTCAGTTTATTTCAGTCCAAGAAATTATGTTTGGACCTTATCTGTTAGCTGGAATGAGTTATGGAGATTGGGACCTTAGCATGAAAAATTCAAAATCATCTTCAGAGTGGGTAACCACAGTTCACCACTCGTTTTCATCTCACTTATTTTCCTTTTTCCAAGAAAAGAACACACCTTCTAGGAACAATAACCCACAAAAAGGGGAACGATTTCCCTCTTTCAACATTTAGTTGCAAAACTGATTCTTGTCCTGGCAAATGGTTAAAACCAACAAACTTCTATATTTTAATTGGATTATTTGAAGCACCAATTTGTAAGTCCAGTATATATATAACAGTTGCCATGTTAGATCGGGATCGATGGAGTGATAGGGAGGAGCGCGAGGCGTAGATCAGTATTTCTTCCATCAGACAAGGAGGAGTCAATCCATTAGATAGCGGCACAGAGTTGATTTTCCCAGATGTAGAATGGAGGAATGTAATAGATATGATGCAGGAGCTTGCTATGAAATGTTGAGTTACGAACGGAGGCCAGCATTGCAACATTTGTATTCTTGAACTTGATATTGGTGTAATTTGGTTTCTGTAGTAATAGATAATTCACATTTCATTCACATTAATTGGATTTGATTTTGTATTTAGTATTAGTGAAATTTGATTTTTGCAACAATGTGAAGTTCGTCTTTTAATTTACATTTCCATGGTATTTTGAATTTATGAGATAATGTGTTAATGTAGTTTCTTTTCAGGTATATTGAGCTGGGAGATTGGGCCCATCAAATAGCTCACTGTGTAGATTCCTTAGAATTTATTTAGTTCATTGCTCTAATGATTTGTTTTGCTGTAGTTGCAGGCCGGTTTGTGTTTGATTTCATTTTTTGAGTTGTGTTTTTTCATATCCCGAGTGTGGCGTGCTTGCTTCAATTTCGATTTGCTATTTCCTTTATGTTTAAAAGTTTTTCTATTTCCTTTAGGTTTCATGTTTAACTGCACAGGCTTGATTAATAGTGTTAATTATTTTGGTTCCTGCAATTAGATTAAAAATAATGGTGTTAAATATTTTGGTTCCAACAATTAGATTAATAATAGAGGATTAATTATTAAGTGATTCTTATCAATTTATTTCACAATGGAACATATATTAAGTTGTAGGAATTTGATTGGGAGTAATCATGGTATAAAACCAACAAGGGATCATTTAATTTCATATTTTTTGGCACTTATAAAAAATTTAAATTATTATATGAATTGATCTTAGGATTGTAAGGGGATCACGTCTATTTAAATACCAAGATTAGTTTAAATATATTTTTAACATAATTAAAGTGTCCAAAAGTACTCTTGAATTTATCCTCGCTTAGTTTGCATTGAATATTTTCACACACTTATGATTTCCTTCCATCAACAGTACTTACATCATTTGGAAGTAACATTTTAAGTACTGATTTTAAAGCGGCATTTTAAGTACAAATCTTGAAGAAGCATTTTTAAGTACATATTTTAAATAGTTATCAATTTCATGCTTTTGTATTTGCGAGCATAGCCGATTAAGAAGTTTTGCATTTTTTTTTATTTCTTGCATAGACTATTAATTTACAATGTGTTTTCTTGAAATGTCTTGTTTAATGATTTCCTTCCTACATTAGTTCTAGGGTTTTGATTAGAAAAATTCCCGAGGCAGTATTCTGGCATATATTGTGCTACGTCTCTAAGTTTTACGTCACCCTGGGTTGAGAATTTAATTGTGGGTGTAAATCTAGCATTTATACCTCCCAACATTTTGGCGTCATTGCCGGGGAGGCATTGTAGGATAAGGCCTTGTGATTTGTTATGATTTTTCCCTTTTTTTAGATTAATGAGATTCCCCTTGCTTGCTAAATCATACTAGACGGTATTTCCAGAAATCTCACAAGCCAGGTTTTCCTTTCCGCAAATGAGTGATTTTATTTACTGAAAGTGAGTTTTGTTATTTTACTGAAACTGAGTTTTAAGGAGTCATTTCTTTCATTAGGTAACTTTCTTTTCCACAATCTAGATTATTCACTTTCTGCAAGGTGTGATTTTATTTTCTGCAAAGTGTGGCTTGCTTTCTTTACTGCAATTGAAGTTGATTTATTTTTTGCTTTTACCTTCGTAGGGAAACTAAAGGGCCGAGATGATGGTAAGACATGAGTGAAGAACCACACATCCGCTTTTTCTTGGGGTCCTTCCAAATTTTGGCTGCCCGTAAATGAAGATTTCAATTTTGGTACTAATAAGACTTTCTAGCTAGCAATAAAATGTCAGAAAGTGTGATGTTGTTCCAAGATTTATTTCAAATACTAGTAGAAGCTGGGATCTCTACTTCACAAAAAGGTCATATTTTTGCATCAATCATGGAAAGGTCTATTCCTCTGGAAGAGAAGACTCATGAAGATCCAGAAGACCTTCCTAAGGATGGCGAGAATCTATGGATCATGCAAGATGAGGAGGATCCACTAGAATCAGAACATCTATCTGATCCGACTGTCACTTTAGAGGACAAACAAAAAAATGTGGAAGACTTGCATGATGCACTAAATGTTACTCATGAATCAAGTGAACAAGAGTAAATAGATCCCATAGAATCCTGGTTCCAAATGACTGTCAGTATCCACTCCTCGTTTATCATTCGACAATTTGTAGCATCACATGAGTTAGTGGAGTTGGTACCTCATGTTGTGGTATTTTCTTGCATATACTTTTCAAATTTGAACATGAGCATAATTATCCTTCTGTTACGCACCTGGATGCATTGGAAGTACTCCTATACTTAAACTTAGGAGTCTTCTACTTCTTATTGTAGGGTAGGGTAGAAGAATAAATGAATAAAGTTGTTATAATGCTATAGAAATTGAATTTTTTTTTTATCCGCATTAGTTTTTAACATACATATTTGTGACAAAACTTGTTGACTACAATTTATTCTAATACCTCGTGATTTTGCAAAAGTATCCATGATTAATCACTCTAATGAGTTGTCTTCTAGGATATATATTTTCAGTTTCCCTTAGAAGGTACTATTTGAGAGCCCCCTATGGTGGATCACTCTAGTAAAGATCATAATGAGCTGTCATGCGAACACTAGCATACTTAACTCAAAGAATCTTTCGGTCATTGTATGGGATATCTTTAACAAGTCTTTAGGGTAGAGGAATTAGCTAGTAATGATTAGTCATTAAAAAATTTTCACACCATCCTGTACTCTTAACGAGTAGATCTATCTCCCCACTTATCAAGTAACCTTTAAGGTTAATCATAATAAGAGCTTACAAAGATTTAGGGGAGGATATGAGGTTTCGTAATGAGCCGACCTACAATGATCATGAGACCTAATGTGCATGACATTGTTGCTGCTGGTCACCAAGCCAGAGTGATGCCTTCTAGCCGAAAATCTGGAAGACAGGAGGTCTCATCACGAGCTGACCTGTTCATCCATGTTACTTCATGTGAGTGGCACTGCCATCATCTAGTTACCAAGCCAGGACAGTGGCCTTCATCTAAAAATTCAAATAAACTGACTTTGAATCTATATTTAGTAAGTGGGATACAGACATTTCACTGGGTCAAAAGACATCCCTGTCGAGGTTATGGACACCTGCGGACAGCAGGGCCATGTCTATGGTATTAAAGTTAATTGCATACTATGACTTGCTTGGTTATCCTTCTCTTTCCCTAAAACTCATCCTTTTTCTTAGACAATGGTTTTAATATGATTTAAACATAGTGCCTTGAGTTCTACTTTTCAAAAATCAAGAATATATAATGATGTGGTGCCCTTAGGGAAGGTTATTCTTTGTACTAGATTAAGAGGAAATGAAATTTGGAATTCGGATGACAATGAAATTTAGAGTGTTCAATAAAGAGGTTGCTTATAGGTATCATAACTCACTTTCATCTTCATGGTATTTAGAGTGATGAAGTACTCAATGATGACTACTCACAAGATGTTGGTTGATAATAATGTCTATTGATTGTAGTTGCCTCTAAATACATGCTACATGACCTAGGTACAAAATTATTATAATAGATGCATGAAACTTGTGGTATTCTTTTTTAAATTGCACCTTCTCAGCAAGAATTTGATTTTCATCATAAGACTTTGGGCAGAAACAAAATAGGGGACAGAGAAACAAGTATGTTAAACACTCTCTTCTCTATAATGTCTACTTGTTGTAACTAATCTTGTTACATTCCTACAATTGATACTGTAACATGGTTGGCAGGCATTGTAATAGTTATGTTGCAGGCTAATGAAGGCATTACAATATCAGGCATCTTCATCCTTGCTTGCTGAAATCTTTGATGACACACTTATTGGAAGCATGATCTTCAAGCATTTCCCCTACCTCCTTTTACAATTTTTATAGTTTAAAGGTTTGGCTTGCACAAGGACGTGCAAGAAGTTCAGCATGGGGGGATGTTGAGCCGCAATTTTGCCCAAATTTTCACGATATTTATTGCATAGTTATACGATTGTACCTGGTTTTTTTTTCCTTTTAAATTGATGATTGGAGGCATTCATGGGCAATAATTATTAAATTTTAAATTCTTCTTGTTAGTTAATTTGACAAGTGTTTGGTGTGAAAATTTTATTAATAAATGTATCCTTGGTAGCAGGTGAATAAGTCTAGTACAAGACTATGTTCAAATACGAATCCATGCATAAAAGTAGCAGGTGGGTAGTTGAGTCCGAGATTTTTGTAGGTTAAAATATCAATTTTGCGACCAAATAGAGCAGAATCTCTAAATTCTGAGATGTGGGTTTTTTTCAAAGCACCATGTTTCATATAACCCAGAAACCGTTTGGCAAAATTCGGCTTCGTGAAAAATTTATCGTCATGGAAATATTCCACTGAAAACCATTTCTAAACGTGAATGTATATCGTCAATTTCAGTCTGGTTTCTGTAGAATGGTTTTGTTTGACAACTTCAATTGGGTGCTGACATCAATCCTATTTCTCCTTGAATTTACCCTCATAATAAACTTGAAGCCATTGTATATATGTAGCAAAGGTGGGGCCTATAAAGTGTATGCTATTCATTTTTTGTAGAGATCAAGACTTAAGAACAAGGGTCCATCACTCTTGGCAGCACGTGAGGTATAGAGTGCAACTTCAAAATGTATATTTGTTTGGATGTCAATCTCATGTCCAAAATTTGATCCAAGCTATCCCACATCATTTTTATATTGCCAAAACTCTGGCGTTCTATTTATTGGTCAATCATGGCGAGATTGTTGGATCAATAAAAACTTGCTGGAAATGCTCAAGCATTTAAGATGGTCACATGGATGGCTGATTATTTTTACAATCGTGTATAACATTTTATATCTAAACACATAATTGAAAGGAACTGGCATTCTCTCAATGAGGAGACTGGTGGCATGAATGATATTCTCTTTCAGCTGTTCTTGTTAGTGGATCAAAAAAACATCTCAGTTTGGCACATCTCTTCCATGAACCTTGATTTTTTCGTCCTTTAGCTCTTCAGGCAGAAATTCTCTCTGGGTTTCATACTAATACTCATATCTTGGTGGTTATTGGATCACAAATGAGATATGAAATAACAGGTGACCCTTTATATAAGGAAATCGGCACGTACTTCATGGGCATTGTTTCATAGTTATGATACTGGTGGAACATCTGCTGGTGAATTTTGGTCTGATCCAAAGCGTCTTGCAAGCACACTTGGGACCGAAAATGCAGAGTCTTGTACTACTTACAACATGCTTAAGGCTGCCCGTCATCTATTTCACTGGATGAAAAAAATGGCATATGATGATTATTATGAATGTGTATTGATCAATGGAGTTCTCACTATTCAGCAAGGAAGTGATCCTGGGTTCTGATTTACATGCTTCCTTTAGGTCTTGGAAAATCAAAGGTTGTTAGTTACCATGGTCGGTGAACCCCATTCGATTAATTTTGGTGTTGTTATGGGACAGGTTTTGAATCATTTTCAAAACTGGGTGACTCAATCTACTTCCAGGAGGGTGGAAAATTTCCTACGTTGTATGTTACCCAATTTATATCTAGCACTCTCACATGGGATGAAGCAGGATTGATTCTGAAGCATAAAGTTGAACCATTGTCTGCATCCGATCCATACCTTTGTGTCTCACTGGAGTTCTTCACATTAAAGGCTTTGAGGGAGCATAGCTTTGAATCGACTTTGAAGATACGGATCTTGTTTTGGACCACTGCCAATGGTGCCCATGCTATCTTAAATGATCATAAGTTATCATTGCCAGAACCAAGGAACTTCTTGATAATCACGAAGGAGTGGGAAACACAAGAAAATTTTTATCTGATGTTGCCTGTTGTGGTCCGAACTGAGAGAATAAAATATGACCATCCTCAGTTTATTTCAGTCCAAGCAATTATGTTTGGACCTTATCTGTTAGCTGGAATGAGTTATGGAGATTGGGACCTCAGCATGAAAAATTCAAAATCATCTTCAGAGTGGGTAACCATAGTTCGCCACTCCTTTTCTTCTCAGTTGTTTTCCTTTTGCCAAGAAAAGAACGCACCTTCCAGCAACAATAACCCACAAAAAGGGGAACGATTTCCCTTTTTCAAGATTTAGTTGCAAAACTGATTCTTGTTCTAGAAAATGGTTAAAACCAACAAACATCTATATTTTAATTGGCTTATTTGAAGCCCCAATTTGTAAATCTGGTATATATATAACAGTTTCCATGTTAGATCGGGGGGGGGGTGGACCGATGGAGTGATTGGGAGGAGCGCGGGGCGCAGATCAGTAATTCGTCCATTAGACAAGGAGGAGTCAATCCATTAGATAGGGGCACAGAGTCGATTTTCCCGGATGTAGAATGGAGGAATGTAATAGATATGATGCTAGAGCTTTCTATGAAATGTTGAGTTACGAATGGAGGCCAGCATTGCAACATTTGTATCCTTCAATTTGATATTGGTGTAATTTGGTTTCTGTAGTAATAGAGAATTCACATTAATTGGATTTGATTTAATATTTAGTATTTGTGCAATTTGATATTTGCAACAATGTGAAGTTCGTCTTTTAAAATACATTTCCAAGGTATTTTGAATTTATGAGATAATGTGTTAATGTAGTTTCTTTTCAGGTATATTGAGCTGGGAGATCGGGCCCATCAAACAACTCATTGTGTAGATTCCTTAGCATTTATTTAGTTCATTCCTCTAATGATTTGTTTTGCTGTAGCTGTAGGTTAGTTTTTGTTTGATTTCATTTTTTGAGTTGTGCTTTTTCATATCCTGAGTGTGGTGTGCTTGCTTCAATTTCGATTTTCCATTTCTTTTATGTTTAAAAGCTTTGCCATTTCCTTTAGGTTTCATGTTTAATTACACATGCTTGATTAATAGTGTTAATTATTTTGGTTCCAACAATTAGATTAAAAATAATGGTGTTAATTATTTTGGTTCCAGCAATTAGATTAATAATAGAATATTAATTAATAAGTGCTTCTTATCAATTTATTTCACAATGGAACATATATTAAGTTGCAAGAATTTGAATGGGAGTAATCATGGTATAAAACCCACAAGGGATCATTTAATTTCATATTGCTTGGCACTTATAAACAATTTAAATTATTATATGAATTGATCTTGGGATTGTAAGGGTATCACGTCTATTTAAATACCAAGATTAGTTTAAATATATTTTTAACATAATTAAAGTGTCCAAAAGTACTCTTGAATTTATCCTCCCTCAGTTTGCATTGAATATTTTCACACACTTATGATTTTCTTCCATCAACAGTACTTACATCATTTGGAAGCAACACTGTAAGTATTGATTTTAAAGTGGCATTTTAAGTACAAATCTTGAAGAAGCATTTTTAAGTACAGGTTTTAAATAGTTATCGATTTCATTCTTTCATATTTGCGAGTATAGATGATTAAGAATTTTTGCATTTTTTTTAATTTCTTGCATAGATTATTAATTTGCAGTGTGTTCTCTTGAAATGTCTTGTTTAATTATTTCCTTCCTACATTGGTTCTAGGGTTTTGATTGGAAAAATCCCTGAGGCAGTATTCTGGCATATATTGTGCTACGTCTCTCAGTTTTACGTCCCCCTGGGTTGACAATTTAAATGTGGGTGTAAATCTAGCATTTATACCTCCCAACAATGATGCAACATCAAAACTTACCAAGATGCTTCTCTCCTCCACTCTGTCATCTTTAATAAGCCATTAGGGGAGTTTTGGGGTCTAAAATGGGCTTCCAAAGGAAATTATAAAATAATAGTGGAAATACTAAAATAATATTAAATTACATCATCAAATTTTAGAGGGAAAAAAGAATAAAATATTTATAAAATAATAAAACTACTTTTCCAACTCATATTTTCAACTTATATTCCTAAGTGTTTACTCAGATTTCGAGTGGAAATACACGTTGGATGCATAATTTGATTTCTCATCCCAGGAGTACCCATGTTGCATACTTTTGATGGACCCTGCTACATGAAAAATGAATAATACATTAAAAATGTGATTACAATCACATTTTTTCATGTATTTCTTATTTTTTGTGTACCAAGGTCAATCGGAAGTATGCAACATGGGTACTCCTTGGATGAGGAATTAAATTTTGCATCCAATGAGTACTCCTATTCGAAATTTGAGTAAAAACTTAGGGAGATAAATTGAAAATATGAGTTGAAAAGGTAGTTTTATTATTTTATTATTTTTTATTCTTTTTACTTTTTTACTCCAAAAATGGTGAATCATCCCCCATGGTTGACATCATCATCTTGAATCATATTGGTTCTTATAAAGTTTATTTTGGATTTACGTTTTTCTTAGGAGACCCATTTTAGACCTCAAAATTCCCCTAATGTTAACAAAATCATTGGAGTCCTTTATGTAGGAGTCAGTGTTTCCAACAAGGGGTTTGAGAATCTTGGCAACATATTTCGCCAATTCATAGGTGGGGGATCATATGGTATTGACAATCGGTCTAAGAGGAATTCCCTCTTTATGAATCTTAGGTAATCCATAGATTCTGGCAATGACCTCTCAAGAAGGGGTCAATTTCTTCTTTATCTTATCATCCAGACCAGAATTCATAATTGCCTTCTTAACTTCCCTTAGAACTTGGGCATAGGGTTGGATTTAAGCTTCTTATAGCTACTACAATCTAGATTCTCCTCGATTTTTCTTACATAATCCAACTTATCTAAAAGAAAAACAACCCTGCCCTTGTCTGCCTTTAGGACCACAATGTTGTCATTGTTGCGAAGGGTTCTAAGAGAAATAAGCTCATCTTTTCTTAGATTGCTCCTAGGGTTTCTATCTTTTCTCAATATAAGGGAGCATTATTTTCTTAATGCTTCTTTTTAATCCAATTCTAAACTTTGAATCCCTTCCTCAATGCAGCAGATAATGCTCTCTTTCATAATGTCCTTAGGGAAATGATAAATCCTAAACCCTTACTAAGAATCCTGGAGGTTTCTTGACTTAACTCCACGGAAGATAGATTACAAACCTTATATTACTGGTTTTAATGTGGCTATGACACAAATTAACATTTGCACCACCATCAAAGCGACCATTTATCAGGTTGTTGTTCTTCCCGTAATCCTGGTAGCTCTCTTGCTTGCTGCCTACCTTCAAAGCCAAATGTTGGGAGAACAAATGTTCTCTTGAAACATTCTTATTACCATGTCTCAAGTTCTTATATTCATTTAGGCATGCATCGCTATTTTGGGTTCCCATAAGGCCCTAGTCCAAATTATCACTTTCCTTTATTCTATCACTTAAGCGTGCACCATTGTGTTGTTTATTATTCCAACGACGAATATTATTCATAAAACCTTGGCTTATATTATTAACGTTCCCCAAAAAGCTGGTTAAAATATAATAAGTTTCAAATTCAAAGAACGAGCTACCACTAGAGTAATTATCCACACTATCACTATCAGCAGCTCATGGACTTATCTTTAAAGGGTCGACTAGGGTAAGAACCATCCTTTAATTCTGCAAGATTCTGTATATTTTAACTACCATCTTATTTGGAGTTAACCCAACCAAGTCTCTAACGTGTTAAGCTAGCTCGAGATCCGAGCATTGATGATGTCTTCATGGCTTCTTCGTAGGTTTTTTCGTTGATTTTAATCGAATCTCTACCATCTAACGCTGCTAAAGTAGCTAAATTAAAATTACTATTACACTCATTAAGGCTCAAAAAATTAGAGGATAACTGTAACCTTGCTGAGGGTGCAATTTTTTTGCGAGAAAACAACTCATTGATGTTGAACCTAATCGACCTCCTCGTGGATGGAACCAAAGCCGTATTTATAGAGAATAATCTGTCATATGAGTTTCTTCTACCAAATGAGCTTATCAGTGACCCACTCTTGACAGATCCCTTGTTGACAGGGCTATCAATCAAGTTAAATATTGATATGTATAAAATACCTTCTGCAAGGAAATCTGAACCGAAATTCAATCTGATAGGGAATAACCCTAAACGAATCCTTCACCGTCACCCAATACGCACTCTCATACTGAAAATGAACTGTTAGTATAGCCACCAGTGACATTCATCATTTTGCGTCATGAGCCACTGTTGCATCTCACTCCAAGAGAGTTAAAAATGAGTGTTGGTATATCAGAGCATCAAGTAGTTGTCATCCCCAACCTAGAATGTGAATACCTATTGACCAACTTCAAAAACCTATTGACCGACTTCAAAAATATAACAGAGTTGTTATCTACCCGAGACAACTATGTATAATCTTCAGAAGACTATGAATACCCATCGGAAGAATGGTCCTCATTTGCGCCAAACAACTTGCTGTCACTAAGAGCCATTTTCCTAATTTTTTCAAGTTTTCTACCTTGTCTATCCTGAAACAGTTGACCCTCTTTCTGAGCCTTAAAGTTTTTTTTTCAAGTGTTTTTTTTAATTAAAAAAAACCAAAGGTGCATGGTATTTGAAAAAACAAAAGGGGGTTTTTTCTAGCCCAAGGAAAAATTGTAATTTTATAAATGAATTTTTTTTTTACATGTTGTAGATGCTTACGGAGCATTCAATCATACCATTCAGAACTGGTGTTCATAGAGACATTACATATAAAATAACATACTCCAAAAAGGAAGTACACATGTTACCCTTTACACCTTTTCTTATTTTCTACCTTCCACCATCCTCCTTGAGTTGGAGTGGTCATTGCAAGTTCTAGTTGGTTCTCTTCATTCATCCATGGATTTTCCTTATCAGAATCCAAACTTTCAGAAATATGGTGACATTTGAAACCTCTCGTCTCCTTTTCTTCAAGGATCTTCTCTGACTATACTGTTGGGACTAGGATACCTAATGCTTCATAATTATCTCCCCCATTTTCTATGATTTCCTGTGGATTATGCATTTCTCCATTGGTGGGGGGGGCATATTTCCTCATCGTCCTCTTCCTCTTCACACTGTTTCTCTGGAAATTTCCATCGCTTGGGTTTCTTTCCTAGTTTTGTTTTCCTTATTGGCTCTTCCTTAGTCGTAGGAAATGTATTTTGTAGAAGTCCTATTTGTCCACATATTCGGGACCTAATTTTTTTTTTTTTTAAGTCTAGAAATTGTATCTGACAATGCGTGTTATGCGTCAAGAGGATACGATCTGACAATCCTTTGTTGAGGTCTGCCTCCACACAGATTCTGCCAAAAGTGTACATTCATTCTTGGGCTCTTTGTTTATCCATATTTATGTATCGCCCTATCAGATTCACAATTTCTTATGGCATTTTATGGTTCCAAAAATGAAGAGGGATATTATGAAATATAACCCAAACCAACATTCTTGATACCACCATTGTATGGGCATCAATTTATGGGAACCATGGGGTGACAAAACATTCCACAGTATTGTAGAACCATGGTCCCTCTCGTAATATACTCTTGTGCCTCCGATGATTCAAAATTTACTATGAAGAAACAGTTGGAGTAGAGGTGGGTCTCACAATTAATTGTCCAAGTTGTGAAAATCCACTGAAATAGATCCACTAGTTTTGGATAGAAACCATTAAATATGTATATTTCTACCTGGGATTCATGTTTTACATAGATAATTTTTTTATGATAGATCTATGACCATTGGTGGGACTTGATTCAGCTACTCCACAATATAGGGGCTATGAATATTGAGAGTGATCTGTTTTGGCTGAGGCAACATAGTTTCCTTTAAGAACGTCATTGAAAGAAGTACATCCATTTACTTTTCCTTTATTCTACTCTAATCCTTTGGGGAAAATAGATACAAAAAATTTCCCTCTCAACCTCATATTGATAATGATGGAGGAATTTCAATGAACTCCTTGGTATGGGAGAATCATTTCATCTTGTAGATATTTTCATGCACAAATCAGACTTTGCATATTGTATATATTTTCCTGCACAAATCATACTTTGCATCTCCATTGGAATATTTTCTCTTTTATAGATCTCTCGTTTCAGATCCAATACCAACAAGTCCTTTAGTAGTCATATAAGAAGTGATCTACCATCTGGAGTCTATGCGAAAATTTTAAAGGAAGCCACTTCTTCCAATGTTGTTGTAAGACTATTATTCTTACACCTCTCTATTAGATATGGTAGTATATAAGGTGGATCTGCAATTTTTGAAGCTCCGACAAGCCTTCTCATGTCCCGATCCATGCATAAGAAGGGTGAAATCATGTCGAAAATAGGTTGAGAACTCCTATCAAGATATCTCTTGAGAACCACTTCTTCGAGAATAGATATGCAAGTAAAAAAACTTGCATGTGATCCCCATAATGCCAATAAAAAAAAACCACATCATATCTCCATATTTTAGCCTTTGATGGTGTAAGAGATCCAAATCGATAATGTAGAGCCCCGTTTCTTTGACCTCAATAACGTATGTGAATTTTCTCAGCGTGTATAATCCTACATCTTTTAGTATTATTCCTATCAAAGTCACCACTACTCAACCTCTACTCATCTTCAGCATAAACTCTTGATCCAACTCGATCCTTCTCAAAATTGATCCAGAGGGTCCTCATCCCTCTTTTGACACCCTTTGAATCAAAGGATCCCCAATACACCAGTTAATCTTCACACCAGAGGTAGGAAAATGTGCAATGGATACACCTTCTATTTCACTAGCGAGGACTAGAACCTTAACATTCAACTCATCCATCTCTCTCTCTCTCTTTTCCTATTCAAAGATATTAATTAATGTTGAAAAGTATCACAATGGGGGGTTTTATTGAACAAGAGTTTACGAATATGGAAATTCCGTCAGTCTACAAAAATATTTTTTTTGTTTTGTAAAGCATAATAGTTTTTTGGGTGAGGATTGTGCCTTATGGGAGCGCATATTGAAAAATCATATTTAATTTTTTGCGGTGATATGGAAGATAGCCTCATGCAATTAGAAAAGCAGCTGTAATACAGAGGAAACAAGACATTCATGGTTCGCAACGTTTAGAGAGGTTTAGTCCACAACCAAGGAACTCAGAAGTTTGGCAGAAGACAAAGAAGAAATTGAGGGTGAATGGTGTAGCTTTGATCTTCTACCACCTTTTATGTTTACTGGTAAATATTTTGATCATTGGGTTCTAAATATGTAACTTTTATTTTGGCTAAAGAGTTAATTAAGTACAAGTCTAATAACCCATATGATGAAGTATGTGATGTTTTTGCATTGAATTTTATAAAACAAGTATTGGATGAGAAATTTTTATGCAAGATAACAAAATATACAACTTTTAAGTAAGCATGGAAGATCTTGGAAGCTGAATTTCATGCAAGGGGGAATTGACATGCAGTAGCAAGATGTCTCATAATTTTTTGATTCAGTTGCAGATCTAAGAGTAGATGAGGAAGAATTTGAGAGGACAACAAAGATTGGAGAATCCCACTCAAAAGTGGACGATGGTACTATAAAATTTAAACCCATTATGAAAACATGCATATGGATGAAGAATATGCAGCAAATATTGCAGAGACGGAAGTGCAGAGAAAAATGATATAAATGATCAAGGACTCCATTGTAACGTTGAAGGTGCATAAGATGGTGAATTCCACTGTGATGAAACACGTGTATGATGACTGCAAATTGAGATGTGAATTGGTGAATCCAACCACAACTGATGGATTTGGCGAGGTTAATTTTTTTATTGAGAACATGTAACCTTGGATATCCCCCAATGGAGTGGATGAAAATTATGTTGATGTAAACTTTGATGAAGAACATTGAACTAAGGATGAGTGGCTCCGCATGATGCAGTAGAAATATCTTATTGATATGTGGTTATTTGGTGTGATAATCCCACTTGTGTTTGGAATCCAAGTGGAAGACAACATGTTTGGAGCAGCAGAGGTTGGTAAAAGCACAAAAAATTAAAATTATGATGCAATGATAGAGAAAAATAAGGTAGAGAAGGCAGAGGTGGATTAGGAAGCTCTCACTAAAGAACACAGCAAAGATGTTTTCAACATTGTTTTTAATATGCAAGTGTTCACAATAGCATGGGCACGAAAGTTAAAAATAAAGTTCCTAATAAGTTTTATGCATACTTGAAGCTCACTGAAGAAGGGATTCAGAAATGAATTAAACGAATCGTTGTGAGTCTTAAAGCATCAGTTGGAATAAAACAATAGATTGAAATGGTGAACAATGATCTTGAGTTTGCAGAGTACAAGAAAAAAACAACAATACCTGATGATGAGAGTGAAGAGAGTGAAATGGAAGTTTATGAAAATAAGGAAGAATGCATTAAAACCATTTTTTAGCAATAGAGTTAAGAAGAGATAATATTTTTCTATCAAGAAATATGGAAGAAAGAAATTCATGGATATGAAGTGCAAGAAGCAGCCCAAAGAACACAGTTTGAAGAAGAAGAGTTTTGGAAGCATTTCATGAGTGAAAGAATCCTTGAAGAGGAAGTTGTAGAAGACCAACTACGATAAAATTCAAGACAAGCCAAAGAAACATTGGAGCAACGACGAGTAAAGAAATATGGAGCCTACAGTAAGAACACAAAAAAAGAATGAAGCAATTTCGAGGATATATAATCTGGAAGAAATGAAAAAGAAAATGTAAAATTGTAAAAATTTTGAGTCATTATAAGCCTAGCTGAGACATAGACTAGTAGGCATGTTTGGGTGATGATTGAGTTAATTTCTGTTGTAAGTCTAGCATGCATAGTTAAGTCGTGTTGAGTCATGATTGAGTTATGTTGAGTCATACAATCATAATTAAGGGGGAGTGTTGAAAATTGTAATTAATCCTCCATGCAAGAGTTAGCTAAATTTGGAGAGTCATGTAATTGAGTCAAGTCGAGTGAGTTCGAATTAAGTCATATTTTGGGAAAAGTCGAATTTAGAGTGTGTGTGCATGTTGAAGCTCTTTTGAGCTTGTTATTAGCTTAAAAGAATAAATACCCCAAGTTGGGTTCATTGTTATCATCAAGTTTGTATGATCAATTGAAGAGCCACAACTCGTGTGATTTTGTGTGTGAAATATTGTGATAAATTTTGTGTCTTTCCTCCTCTGCCTTTCCAACACAATTTAATTCCATAGCTGAAACATTGACAAATAGAAAACAATAGAATGAAAACCTACACTATTGAAAACAAGGTAAGGGAGTATTGTTATCTTCTTCTTATGTGGTCATCCTAGGACTTCTTATGGCCATAAATCACAACTACTTCAATGCTCTTGGTAGGATTGATTCCCATCCCAGTGATGGAAATAGTTACGAAGTGTCCTATGCATACAACAAGTCAAAATGAAATCGAAGCCAAATACTACGCCACTTAGTATCTTAACATGTGTTAATTAATAAAATATTCAATATATATATATATAATAAAATGGGTTACTACAATATTTGGGGCATAGCTCAACTAGCAATGGTTGTTTAAATCAATTATTTTGTTCGGGGAGGTCCAGTGTTCAAATACCCCAAATTTCCCTTTAAAAATTCTACCAAATTCAAATAAAATAAAAAATCTATACATATTGGAGAAAATATTTCAAACCATCATGTACCTACCTTTTAAGTTTTTTCTTGTTTATGGCTTCTGCCTCTACAATCTTTGTGAGTTTTATCTAGTTTATGTCTTCCCCCTCTACAATCTTTATCATGGTATGAAAGCGTGAGGTTGCATAACAATCTTATAGTCTTTGTCAAGATATCAGAACGCAAGGTTGCATAAGACTCCTTGAAAGCAGCGTTTGAAAACATAAAGAATAAGAGCTTGAGGAGGAGAATGAATAAGTTAGTTGCTTCCAAGCCAGTGAAAGCCAAGAAGCCAAAATACATCAATAAAAAATACCCCAAGTGTGGACCCAATAAGAAGGTTGCCAAATCGAAGTGATAACCTAGAAAAATTCATGAGTAGCGACAATACACAACTAACTCACCCTAGCAATAGTAGCAGTCATGTTATATGGTAGACACTTCAGAACCAACAATTTTGAGAACACTAATGCAACCTCATGAACACTAACATAGCCTCTCTATATCGGAAGGTGTGTTAACCATCATTAAATTCCACAAAAAAGGTATTTATGCATTTATTAAGCCACAATTCATTTTAAATGGTCTACAACAAAGATATTTACACATATGTTAAGCCAGGAATTCGTTTGAAAAATTCTTCACAAAGGTTTTTACGCATGTGTTAATTTTTTGAATGAGTTTATTTTTGAATTCGTTGGATGAATAAAGGGTGATGGTGTTGTTTTAAAAGGGCTCTTGTAATTTTTAAAAGGGATTCGTTAATAGTTCTTTCAGAACCGACAAATATTTCTTAGAAAAGATAAAACTTCACTATGCAAACTATATTATTAATCAAAGATATTACACACATTTATACATGAATTAGTCTCAAGGTAGGAAATCTATCTTTGACGCACAATAATGTGGTTGAGCGAATATCTCAACCACACACTAAACTAGGAATATATATAGTTCTAGCTACCTCCTATGATGTAGGAACAAACTCCTTATATAGAGAGTTACAACCACAGACAAGTAGGAATTACATATTCCAACAAGAAAAGAAAATACATTCAATTTTTATCTTTTAAAGTCTATTTTAAAAAAACAGGGCTTTGTTCATGGGCAATTTTATTTAAAATAATCTTTTTTAAAGATTTTTTCCCTACATGGACAAAAAAACCCGCGTATATTGGAATCTACATGAGCATGTTGTTTGGAAAGTAGTAGTGCCATTGTTGTGAGAGCCAAAGTTGAGAATGGAGTTTGTTTAGTTTGCAATCTGAATTGAGTGAGAATTTGTAGACTTGTTTGTCAACAGAGAAGTAACTATGTTTACAGGTCTATTTACTTGCTAAACAAATGGGAAAAGCCAAGAGTCTAATAAAGTAAAAGCTTCAAAAAGAACTATTTGAGATCTACTTGAAAGAATTAGAATCTCAAAAGTAAAAAAATGTGTTCACATGAAAATGCATAAATAAATGCATAGATAACAACATTCTTCCTCTCATTGTGTAAAGTCAACAAATGAGGCTCGGATACCCTTGAGAGGGTTTTTGGTATAAGGGGTTTAATCAAGTTGTAGATGAAAACTAAGGTTGATCTATAGTAGAAAATCCAAGAAAACATGAAGAGATTAGTGAATCTCACTTAAAAGTGGATGAAAATGAGATGGTGTGTTATCAACCATAGAGAAATATCACGTAGATGTTCATCAATCTCATTGTACTCAACCACAAGTGGATGGTGATTTAGTGAATCCAAGAACCATAAGTGGATGATGATTTAGTGAATCCAACAACACATCAAGATGAAGACACTGAAACTAGCATTGAAGCAATAAATGATATGGTGGATCCAACAATTGAAATTGTTGAAGTTAACTTTGATGAAGAACAATTAAATAGTGATGAGTGGTTGCACATGATATATCTGAAACATCCCAATGATTTGTTGTTATTTGGTGATAGAAACCCACTTATGTTTGCAAGCCAAGTGGAATACAATATATTTGCACAACTAGAGGTAGGAAAAAAGTGGAAGATATAGATTATGATGCAACAAGAAGGAAGATGAAGAAGAGAAATTTGTCAGTGCAGAGCACGAAAAAGATAATCAACATGGTTCTGCACATGTTTTTTGATATAAACTTATCATTGATTTTGAGTGTGTAGATGTTAATAACAACTAGGAAGAAACAACAAAATTTGAAGAAGAATTAAATTTTCTTGAAGCATAGCTCAAAACATCTTGTTTTGATAAAGTCTGGATAAAAGTTGTAGCAATGAATGTTTTTTTTTTTTTTTTCAGAATAATGCTAATTTTATTTATATAACATATTAGTACATGGCGACCACAACTTCAGCTGAACGAGCTTGAAGGCTGGGTTTGACACTCAAAAAGCATGTTTTTGGACTACCCTAGTAGGGGAAACCAGTCCCATAGACAGATATTGTGCCACCCTCGCTTGGGAAACCATCATTACATAAGAAAAAAGTAACAGATAGGACCATGAAATCAAAACCTTGACAAAACTTAGCAATTTTTTTCATGTTTAACAGAGGAGAATTAAACAAAAATACATAAGACCTCCCAATGAACCTCGGAAAAATCACAGTGTTGTAGATATGATAGCAGAATTCACTGGACATCTGCAGGTGGGGGAGGTTCTTCCACGACACGACAGCAGTACTCCACACTGCTGCTATCATCCTCGTCGGTGGTGGTGTAGGTGGCTGTAGCGGGCACATCCTTATCCTGTTCCTTAGCTTTGCCTTCCCGAGTCAGTTCCTGCTCGACATTCTCACTAATAGTCTTGTCATGAGCCAAAGGGGGCTGAGGGGCGGGAATGTCTGGGGGCTTAGAGCTGGCATCTTCTTCTTGGAGAGAGACAGTGATAAAGGCAGTGAGGACTGGACATTCCATGGAGCATACAAATTGAAATTCGGCTCTTTGAGATGTGTGGTGGAAAGTAACAGGGGGAGCAGCGGAGTGGGGGACAGGCTGCGAGGTGGAGGCGAAGTGGAGAGGGGAAGAGCCATGGGTGGAGTGCACCGGCCCCTCTTGGCTAGCTCGCCCTCTTTTGCTTCGAGTTTCAGGGGTATGTCCACAAGCAACATCCACAGGCGAAGTATCGGTTTCAGAAGAGGACTAGGGGTGAATTGCCTGGCCACGAGAGCTCCCTCTGTGACTACGCATTCTATGCCTAATGCGAGGCATTTTGGCAATTGGGTGAAGGATGCTAAGATGGATGGGCAAGCAATGGAAATTTTGAGTTAGAGATAGTGGAATGTCACTCCTGTGACTGGAATGACAGGCTTTGAGACAAAAAAAGCTCTGAGAGAAGTGATAATCTGGCAAATTTTCCAGGCATCCAAGTAGCAAGCAGCGCCTCCCAGTGTGCGTGCGAGCGCTCGGCTCAGCGCATGCAGGGGGGCAGTAGCAGCTCTGAGGAGCCAGAGAACAATGAGCAAGGTGAACATGAACAGAGGTGGAATGAGCAATTGCATATTAAACCAAAGACGTGGGACAAGATGGCGGTGGGGTGAACGTTTCATTCGATGGCGAGGATCAATGCATGGGCTGGCATCGTTAATGCGATGGATGGCTTCATAAATCGTGGAGTAAATGTGCAGGTGGGTGGCCATGTGGCCACACCACACACCTGCTCTTGGAACGTATGTTCCATCAATCCCTCGGATCATCCGCATTCGAAAAGCAATGAATGTTGAAGAAAACATGGACAATATATAAAAATTTAATCTTAGTATGAAACTTAAAATTCCCACCAAATTTCAGCCAAAATTAACGAGAAAAAACTTCTAACATTTAGACTTAGTCAACTCGATAAGGCTAAATCTTAGGAGAGGTCGAGCAGATAACCAATTAGCAATATTGTATTTAATTCACTACTGATTATACAAAGAGTGAAAACTGAGGGCTTTTACATCTTTGAGATATTTTTGGAATTTGGAGTAGCAATAAAGTGTTGAATTTATGTTGATTTCATATATTAAAAATAATTTTAAATTAGATAAACAAATAAATTATTTGAACTTACTTTATTTTATTTATAGAATTTTAAAATATTTTCTAAATCTATAATGAAAATAAAAATACTTATTTTATTTAAATGAAATAAATTTTTATATTTTCGGTTTTCTTTATTTTTGAATAAAATAATATAAACATTTAAAATCAGAATTTTTCCTCGATATATTGTTCTCGTCCAGGTAAAAAAATGTCAAAATGATAATTCAAATTGGTCTAAGGAAAGTTTTTATATCTTTTTCGTATCACCCAACTTTCAATGAAGCTAAACTAACTTATAATAAGGATAAAGTGTTCAATTTATGTGGATTTCATATATTAAAAATAAATTTAAATTAGATAAATAGGTAAATTGTTTGAACTCACTTTTATTTTATTGGTAGAATTTTCAAATATTTTTTAAATTTATAATCAAAATAAAAATACGAAATAAACTTTTATATTTTTAGTTTTGTTTATTTTAAAATAAAATAATATAAACATTTAAAATCAGATTTTTTCCTCGTAATTTTGTTCTCATCCATGTATAAAAATGTCAAAATGATAATTCAAATTGCCGTAAGGAAAGTTTTTATATCTTTTTCGTATCACCCAACTTTCCATGAACCTAAACACATAGTAAACGGATATTTTCCTCTATATTTTCTTCATACTCCAGTTACAAAAATCATATTGCGATGATGCAATACTCCACTTAAAGAAAATCAAATTTCCCTGATTCAAAGTTAACTATGGAGTTACTCAAATGCAGATGTAATCTAAAAAATCATAGACAACTAATTGTAATTATGCAAATTGTAACTTTTCAAGGGATTGTTTAGTAGGGCTATCCTTACCTTGAATATTGATTTTGAAAATCTTTTGAATGTCGTAGATAATAGCCAGGTCAGTGAAACTATTGATATTACTTTTATTCATCAAATTTCAAAATATTTTCGAAATCTAGAATGAAAATAATTTCAAACCGTTAACTACACATTTAACACATATAGTTATTTAGTCGACCGCTTTTCGATCTGATGGTACGAGATATAGAAATATAATAGCTCTTGTTTTCAGATCTGAAGAATGATTTTGCTCTTGGGATCGGTCGCATAGAAGACGGCATACACCCAGACGGAGGTGCCAAGTTGTCAACTATTCAGGCCTGATAATTATTGAATATAAAATATGTACAGCTCAATATTAGTCGCACCTCTGGCAGTCCTGCCTTCTCGAAGAGACATTTACGGTCTGTTCTTGAAAATATTTATCGTTCTATGGCCTACATAAAGTGTTTGCTACATACTAGATTCACATGATCAGTAGCCCCCGGAATGGAATTTGACGGGGTAAGTCACATGGTCATTTGCCAGTCAAATATGGCAAGCAATATCTAACAGGCTTTAGATATATTAATGTTGTCTGGTTGTATAAGCTCACTTTAAGATAATTAAGTTCACTTTTAGATAATTAAGGTGGGTAATATGGCCTAAAAAATTTGATAAGTCTTTTTTGAAATTCTAACCTTGAGCAGCCTTTACAAAGAATAACTATAACTATGTCATATACAAAGAATAGCTATAACTGTATGATAACCTTGGCTTAAAAAAAATAAAGTTATCTTCAAGATACAAGTCATTATATCTATCTATATATATAATTGGTTGATAAAGTGTTTGTTTTTTTAAATTGTAAATTTCAATGGTTGAAAATTGTGTAAATAAGTTTTATATCTGAAAAAGAAAATTTCACTTATATAATTAAAATTTATAATTTTAATTGAAAAAAAATACATGACCAAACGCATATTGTATACCTGTGTTTGATTTTAATAATGAAGTAGTGCATTTCATTTCATACTGGAGGACAAAAACTACATATCAAGCAGTTGATTCCATACATTTTGTGAGTTTGTATACCTAGTTTTGATTTTACTGATGATGTACTGCATTACAATTCATACCGGAGGACAAAAAAAATTATATATTAGTTCATTCCATACATTTTATAAGCTTGTATACCTAGGTTTGAATTTACAATTGATGTACTGCAAGGTTTGAATTTACAATTGATGTACCGCATTACATTTCGTACGAGATGACAAGAAATTATTTATCAAGCAGTTACGACAAGACAAAAAATTATATATCAATCACTTCATTCAATACCAGATAACTTTCATCGTTTATTTTGTCAAATTTGTATGTCCCACGTAAAGGTTGCTCTTATTCAAGTAAAAAATCAATAAAGCTGCAGATTCATGGCTCTGAATGTATTCAGACATAGACCTATGCAGGGTTAGAATTTCAAAATAGATCGACTCTTAAATTTTGATACTTTTCACATTTTCTCAACAGGTCTTCATCATTTCAAAAAAAAATAGACAATTTTGTAAATTTTTAAATTGTATCTGAATAGAAAAAATTGCTTTTAATTCAAAGATCAATAAAGCCAGAGCAAGACGGTATTGATGAGAATACATTCAGACATGGACATATGGACTCGTCTTCACAATTTCAAGAAAGGATATTTAGACAGACATATCGACTCACAATTTCAAGAGAAGATATTGACAATTTTATAGATTTTTAATTTCAAGAAAGGATATTCAGATATAGACATATCGACTCACAATTTCAAAAAAAGATATTGACAATTTTACAGATTTTTAAAATGTATTTCACGTTATTCAAGTATAGGATCAATAAAGCCACAGATTCACGGCCCTCCGTTGTCAACACCCGAATGATGAAAATGCATTCAAACATGGACATATATCCCGAGGTGAACAGCCAAAAACTAAGCGTGAGACTAATTATTGATTCCGAGTACAGCGAAAAACTAAGCGTGAGACTAATTATTGATTCCGAGTTAGTGGGCAATTTCGTAGCATGGGCATGCGCGAATGCCGTACACTGATCGGAGAGAAAAATCAAATCGTTATATTGATGGAGAAAATTAAGTCAAATTTTAATGTATTAATAATAATTTAAAATTAACCTAATTTCTTTGTTTAATTAGGTTAAATGGCAGGCTAGCTTGTTTACGAATGCAAGGATGGATAGATATCTATTATTAGGATTGTGCAAGGCAGTTTGTAATAGTTTTTCTTATTTTTTAAAAGGTAGTTTTCAATTCACATCCTCAAGGTCATGAAGAGGTTGATGATAACTATATTTTATTGGTTGAATTAGATAATAAGTTTCTGTAAGTATAATAAGTTAAAGTATATTTTATAAATTTTAAAGAAAAATACTTGTAAGTTTAAGTTTAATTTTACATATATATATATATATTAGTTGGAAAAAATATTGTTAAATTCTTAATATTTGTTTAACATAAAAATAAATTTTATATTTTCAATTTTAATTGTTATAAAAAAAATATAATTTTTAGTTTAATATCATATTTCAATAAATTATTTAAATATTTATGTTAATTAATTTAGTTTAATATCAATTCTATATATCTATATATAAATAAAATAATAAAAATATTGAATATATTAAAATATTTTATAGTGAAAATTAATTGAAATTAAATTAATATATAACATTTAAATAATAATAATATAAAGAAATTATTTAAATAATAAACAAGATATTTCATATATAAAATAAAATAATATTGATATGAAAAATGTGCAAATTGGATGTCTCTCAACTCTCATATTTATATTAGAATTATATTGACATTAATATAAATTATTATTAAAAATATTGACATAAGAGATTTGCAATTGGGATGCCTCTCAACCCAATTGATATATATACATGTATGTTGAGTCTAAAAGTAATCAAGCAATGTGGAGAAGTACTCCAGATTTTTTATAATTTCATTCCAATTATATGTATAAAAAATCTAAAAGTATCCGCACTTAGCTATGCATCACTTTTACTGTTAACAAGTGTGGAAGTACTCTTAGCAACGTCAACATCATGTTAAAGGAAGGCCGACATAGAACAGATCACATATATCTTTATGATACATTTCATTTGGCAGTATAATTGATAGACGTAACCTTGATTTTGGAATTGTTGGGCAGAGAAAATAGCATAGCAATGAATATGCCAAACAGCGACCAGAATAACACACAGTTTACAAGACATAAAACTGACATTAGAATTGTTTGGCAGGCAAAATCTGGTAGCAATCAACCTGCCAAATAAGAACAATATCAATAGATGATTTGCATCTGACAAAATTTGGATACCAATATAATGTATATCATTGGACATCATAACCTCTTACAGTGACAATTACTCAGATGGAAAATGGTGCACTGGAAATTGACTTTATACGTATGTAATTGTTTTCTGAAAATGGCTTGAGTTCGAACGCTTATATATGAATTACCAATGAATCGGAAAAAGATTTTAGCAGTTTTGCAATTTTGATTTGAACTATGCACTTACTAATTAATAAAAGGAATTCTTAAAAACTCGTTTTAGTGATATTTTTGTCATTATATCGATTCATGGAGCTTTGGGTTGGAATTGTAGATTTACTTACTGTCAAGACATTATATCCCAGTTGTTATCCAACCAAAAAAAATTGCCATCGCATCAGATATATTTTAGCATCTATTGATGCCTAAATTGAGATTAATATTCGGCGTACGTGAAATATTGTCCCCTTATCACTTACAACATCTAAAAGCAAATACAATCTTTACAACATCTAAAAGCAAATACAATCTTTACAACACAATTGCATCCGCATGAACACAGTCCAGTTTCTGCATTAAACATGGTTGGGTTCTTTGTTGTGCCATTTCATGGTTGCTCGCATAACGTATTTGTGAAACGCAGCAGCTATCGTAGCTCCAATAAAAGGACCAACCCAGAAGATCCACTGCAATGTAAAATTCAAAATTTAATTCCATAAAAACTGCAATACCGACAAATAGAAACAAAAAAAAAAAAAAAACAGAAAGTAAACCTGCACCATTGAAAAAAAACTAGGAAACTATTATCTTCTTCTTACATGGTCGTCCCAGGGCTTCTTATGGCCATAAATCACGGCTGCTCCAAAGCTTCTGGCAGGATTGATGCCCGTCCCAGTGATGGGAATGGTTGCCAAGTGTACCATGAATACAGCAAATCCAATTGAAAGGGGAGCCAAAGCCTGCACCACCAAGTATATTAACATTTATTAATGAATCATTTAGCCAATGTATACATAATAATAAAATGGATACACGTTGGAGGAATGGACAATGATAACGTAATGGCAAGATTCCCATCAAATTTCTCACCAGGTAGCCTTAACTGGTATAAAAACCGTCCAGGGCCAGGCGCATATCCCATTTCCTAACTGGAAATCCCACCTCCACGGAGAACATTACTATCTCTCTCATTTAGAGGACGGAATCTTACGAGGGGCAGAGCACGGAACCTGCCAGCTCATACTGTGGGCAATTCACTAGTGATTGTGCAAAGACCGGAAACTCAGATACGAAGCTTGTTATCAAGCAGGCTGGTTAGGGTTTTATATCTTTTGGATATTTCTGGAATTTGTAATTCTATAGCATTTGAATTTGTAATTCTATAGCATTTGAAAGTGTTGAACTTATTTGGCATATAAAATCTAGAAATATCCAAAAATTTGATGTATAGGTTAATTGTTTGATCTCATTGTTATTCTTCAGGGAAATTTGAAATTGTTTGATACCATTCTGATTAACAAGTTAATTGTTTAACCTCATTACTACTGTTCGACATATTCTTAGATATTCACGAAATCTACCAATGCCCTATTTTTAGATATTCTCCAAATCTACCGATACCCTATTTTTAGATATTATCCAAATCTACCCATACGCACTTTCTGATTCACATTTGAATGGAATAAACTTTTATATTTTTCAGTTTATCCTGCTTTGAATAAAATAAGCTAAACTTTTATAAAGAGATTCTTTTCCTGAACATTTTGTTCACATTCCAGTACCAAATGTCAAAATGATGATTCAAATTGTGGCAAGGAGGGTTTTTATATACTTTCATATTAACCAGGTAAGGAAGGTTTTCATATCTTTTCATAATAACCAAATTTGAATAAAGCTGAAGTTATAGAAAACGGGTTTTCTTCTCAATATTTTATTCATTCAAACTCCAGTTAAGGAAAATCAAATAGCGATGATTCAAAAGTCCACTTAAAAGAAAATCAAATTAATTGCAGCAAGGAAGGTTTCTATATCTTTTCAAATTTACCAACTTCAACCGATGCTAAAGTTACAGAAAACAGATTTTCTTCTCAATATTTCATTCAAACTCCACTTAAAAGAAAATCAAATTGCGATGATTCATAGCTTCACTTAAAGAAAATCAAATTGTCATGATTCAAAATGCAGTATGGAGTTTCTCGAATGAATGCAAATCAAAACTTTTCTCGTAGCATTTAGTCAATGGAAGGGGTTGTTTACTATGGCTATCCTTAACGTACAGGAACGTGAGCGTCGCGGGTGTTGCTCTTGGGGTCAGTCGAATAGAAGACGGTATACACCAAGACGAAAGTGCCAACTATCTCTGCGATGAGAGCTGTTTCATTGCCGTATCCCTTCGACACTGAGTTCGCCCCTCCGCCGCCTCTAGAATAGTGAGATTTCTGCAACGCTTTCACCATTCCCGCCCCGCAGATTGCACCCAAACACTGTGCCACCATGTAAAAGACTGCTCGATTCAGAGTCACCTTGCGAGCAACAAACAGCCCAAACGTGACTGCGGGATTTATATGCCCACCTGCACCAAGATTATATGGTTTTCTCAAATCAAATATCAACGAATTCAGAGAAGAAAAAATACAGTAATTACTATATTATAAGATGAGCACCTGAAATTCCAGCGGTGCAATACACGAGGACAAAGATCATTCCGCCGAAGGACCAGGCGATACCCAGGGTTCCCACACCTCCGCACCGACTTTTCTCGTTAGCTGCATTCCCGATGACGGTGGCAACTGTAACATACAGAAACAAAAGCGTGGCCACGAACTCGGCTATGAGAGCTCTGTAGAACGACCAGAGATAGAATTCGTTTGCGTCAAAAAGCGGAGCAAGAGGGGGGTCTTCATACTCCACCTTCCCGGATCGTGCTTCCTTCTCCATATTTCAAAGATGAAGACTGCTGTTCCTTATTATGATCGCTTTCTCACAATTTTCAACTCGTGAATGAGGAATGCTCATATTTATAGGCATAAAGTCATTATCAATAATTAATTAGAAAACAGCAAACATCAAAGCACATTATATTTCTAATAGGAATTTAAATTACTAATAAATTCGGAGGAAGAAGATAATAACCATTTCATTTTATCTTAAAAAACCATCCAATAACTTCGATTATATTAAATTTTTATTTAATTTAGAAAGTGTTAATTTGGCTTGGGTTTTTATTTTTCAACTCATAGTATAGTAAGAATGTTTAAATATTATTTTTTAATAGTAAAATGAATCTAACATCATAAAAAAAACTCTAAACACTCAAAAATCTTGAAAATTAAAATTTTGATTTCTAAAATAAAAATATCATATTTTATTAAAATTTATCCAAATTTTCATTATTATCGAAGCAAAAATATGGTGTTTTTTTTTCTACTTAAAATCTAAAAAATATATATAAATATAAAACTATAATAAAAAATATATATCTTAAAAATATTTACTAATTCTTTAATATAACCATCACTAAATCATATCCTTTGAATCTAATAAAAAAATTAATCATATCTCTTTAAATCTAATAAAAAAATAACATAACTACTCACCAATAATATCTCTTACATCTAATAAAAAAATTTAATATAATGAAAAAAAAAAATTACAATTTATATTTTAAAATTTATAATAAATATATAATAATTATATTTAAACCATATTTATAAAAAAATATTAATTTGTTTGTTTGTTTATTTATTTCTTTAATTAATGTTATAGAGTTTACATGTAAGAAATTAGAGTTTAGATGTAAGAAATTAGCAAACAAGAAATTTGAGGGTATTGAAAACAATGGAGAGATCATCTTAAAAATGAGAGGGTTTATCCTCAAATCCTCTAAACACGAGATTAATTCAGTAATGATAGTTTTTTTAATTTAGAATTGATGCAATGTATTTCTAATTTTTAATTTTTTTTGTTAAAAGAGGATAAAAATGTAATTTTTTTGTTAAAAGAAGATAAAAACATTTTTATAGAATTATTAAAAGTAATTTTATTTTATGTTAATGGAATTATTTTAGAGAATTTGTGGTTAGAAAGTTATGGAAAACAAAGTAATTTTATGTTAAACTTTTGAGTTATCATGGAATTGTGGAGTTTTGAGTTATCATGCAATTGTGGAGTACCAATTTGAAAGAGTGTTAAAATAATAAAACCAATATGTTACATGTTTTTATTGATTCTAGAAAAGTTCTTGACATAAGGGTTAGGACTAACTTAAATAGTTTAGAATAGCTCAAAATTCCTTTCAAGTTAAGAGTTATTGTGATAAGATTTTCAAAGAATGTTATTGACATGTTTAAGAACAATGACTAACTGTCCAAATAAATTAATTGTAAGATAGAAGCAAGTAAGATTGTCTTATGTTCCCATATCTTCTTTGACATATAGAATGATGAGTTAAAGGATTCCTTGGAAGGAGCAGGTTGTGTCATTTGAACTATCACTAGTATAGTCATAACCATTTTGTTTTACATTAATGATATTATTTTTGTCACAAGGAGACACTATGGTCCCACATGCAACTAAAAATCCTAAGGAAAATGATTGTTATGATAATGAATTCCAAAAATATTCTTGAGCTCACTATGGTCCCACATGCAACTAAAAATCCTAAGGAAAATGATTGTTATGATAATGAATTCCAAAAATATTCTTGAGCTCGTTTTGTGTATGACATCAATAATTTTAAGATGACTTTATACAAATATATGTGATTCCATCTTCATCGCTAGCTTAACCCAAGATTGCATTGGGAAAATAATAAATGGAGAGTAGAATGTTTATTATGAAGTAGAAAATATGTGTAAATTAAAGAAATTTTTTCTATGGGACAAGAAGAATATTTCTTTGAGAATCAAATCACCCATGTCACCTTATATGCTTGTGAATATAGGGATTACAAATTCTCTATAAAACTATGGGAAAAGATAAAGCAAATACAAAAGTGTTTTACAACGTATAATTTTAAAAGTAAAAGTATTGTATGTTATATTGTGCTTTTCATAGATGCTAGCATGCATCCCCATTGAGAACATGAGTAATCATAGGTTACTAATATTTTAGGTCTGAGTTAAACCATTAGGGAATAAATGAAAAGGTCAATGTAAAGAATAAAAATAATGTTATAAATAGTATTACATCTAAATTTAAAGAAAAAATTAGGTATGATAAAAGATTAGAGGATAGCAAAAAATTAAAATACCATGAAGAGGTGATCAACCCCAATGTAAAGGATCTATCATATCTACACTAAAGAAAAAAAATCAACATTGTTTTAAGAGTAACAAACTCTCATGAGCTTTATAGTGAAAAAGTGTTGAACTTTTCTAAAAGTTCACTGTTCTAAAGAATTTGCATGTAGTACTGAGAAAGTAAAAGATAAAAAACATCTTAACTCAAAATGTTTTACACACATCTATATTAAATCAGAATTTCAAAATATTTATTTCAATACTAATCTTCATAATCATTTAACCCATCAAAATTATAATAATTTAGAAATACTTTTATTAAAATCTTTAAACAAAATTTAAAAAAAAAACCTAATAATTATTATCTTTACTTATAATTTAAAAAATCAAACCTAATCTCAATCAAAATTCATTTTATCATCATCATCATACATATATAAATATTTTTAAATATTAAAAAAAATATATTATTTATTTTGAAGAAAATTTTCATTTACTAAAGAAATGTAAAATGAAAACAGATTTAAATTACCATATATATTATTTTGAATATATATATATATATATATATATATATATATATATATATATATATAATAACTAAACAGATAAAATTTTAGATAAATAAATACTTTATATAGTTTTAAATAAAGTTGCTGATGAATTTAAATTTATCAATCATCATTATTAGTCTTTTCCTAAGATAGTGCATTTTTTAAAAAATCTAGAATTTGTACCGACAGAATAAAAACTAACGCGTGAGAATAAAATCTAAGGAATTTATAGTGAATCGTGTTGTTATTGCGTCGGACAAGGGTGACATTAGTGCGTCGGATAATCTTTTTTAAAGTGGGGTAATGAATCTTTGTCCGTCGGATAATCTTTTTTAAAGTGGGGTAATGAATCTTTGTCAAATGACTGTGGGTTTCCTCCAATTATTGGCGTTCGATTTTTCCGTCTCCCAATCTATGATGACCTCTAAAGAGCGCATTTTACGTTCATCCATTCAACAAATTTAGTTAGTCGCATTACGAGTGGTGGAGAAAAAGTATATCCAGTGGGGAAAGAGTAAATCATATTAAACACTTGTTTCAACCTGAAAATTGACGTGATTGTGAATCGTTAATTTCATTCATTGCTGTACTCTAATTATCATTATCAATCGTTATTCTATCAGTAACAGTCGCCTAAGTCTCCTCGGAAGTTCTAAAGGTCCAAACAATAAACCGAAACCTCATAACCTAATTAAAGAGATTCAAATTTCGAACCATAAATTTAAATTTTGCAGAGTTCCAGCCGAGGTTGGTTCCAGTGAACAGATTCTCCAAGGTTCTGTATTGTCAGCTGTACTTCAACAATTAATTTATTTCGTTTCATTCCTTATCAGAGAGGGGCCCGGCGGCTTATTGGACCCCCACCAGTCAGTGTCTCTTTCTCTTAAGCGAGTGAGGGTGGTTCTTAGCTCAATTTTATTTTTAGTTAACTAAATAGCTTTGTTTTACAAAGAAAGGCATTTTATATATTATTTTTATTTTTAGTTAACTAAATAGTCTTGTTTTACAAAGAAAGAGATTTTATCTTATTAATTTTATTTTTAATTTAATCTTGTCCTATTAACCAAGGGGTTTTATTTATTAATTTAATATTTAGTTTGATTGTAATTATACAAATAAATTATTATTATTATTATTATAAAAATAAAATTATTTTGATTTCTTACCTAATTACAATAGAAAAAGAAAACATCAATCTTTTGTGCAAATGGAAAACCAATTATTGGCATTTTAAGCCAAATGACTCATTTCCACAAGTTTGTGTTGATTCTTATCATAGTTGGTTAAAAAAGGAAAAAGAAAAAAAACATATTTTTTTCATTATACTGAATTACCCAAAAATTCTATTTGTTTTACTAATGAATAAGTTCCACTAACGTACTTAGGAGAAAGAGATAGGTAGAAAGAAGAAGTACTACATTGAAGAGTTTAACCTCACTCATAATCTTCAACAAAAAGCTTATATAGGTGCCAATACTTCATAGAGATTTAAAATTCTTATTACTCAATTAAGGACTAATTCTCATAAAAATCTCATAAACTCCGGTGTGAAATAGGGTGCTGGAAAATGCCAAAAGAAATGTGGGAGGAAAGAATATGTATTTTTTGCTCTTTGAGGAAAAGTGGAAACATAAAAGCATTTCATTTTAGAATGCAAGGCCTTCGAAGATTGCAGGTATTATGGGAGCTAGCTTTTGGGATAATCTATTCAGCTAAGAGTTTGTCTAGAAGCTAGAAGCTAGGAGAGTCTATTGTAAAACTCCATAATAAAATGATCAAATACAAGAGCTAAATGAAGAAACAGTATCTCTCATAAACTATTTTTAGCCTCGGAAATGTTGAAAATAGGTTTTTTTTCTTATTTTATAATATTACCCAATTAATCACACTTAAAAGATTAGATTAAGGCCAAATTTATAGGGCCATATGCACACTAGTCTATGTTTTTTTCTCCTCTCAGGAATAGCTTCCTTAGATGTCTTTTATGGTTTTTTTTTCGGAAAACTAACTCCTCATGGGTAAAGAATAACCTTAAAGCCTTAAATTTGACCATTGAATTGATTGAAAAACAGAGGGATGACAAGGGTTGGAAACCTAATAGTTGATTGAATACCATTTTTTTCATTCCTAAATTATTAAAAAACATTAAGAAAAGAAACTTAATTTAATACAAATATTTTAATACCGATAACCTTTGTAGCTTAATTTCTCTAGAACTGACCTGGCAAACCAAAGTAACTCATTTATCAAGAAGAGCTTAAATTCCCAGCATATTTGATTAAAAATATTACATATATTTTAAAAATTCCCTATCTTATCGAATTCAAATCAAAATTCAAACTAAATTATCGAATTCAAATCAAAATTCAAACTCAAACTCAAACTTAGACTGAGTAACTAATCTGAATTTAGTTTTCCATACCAATCTTATTTGATCGACAGACTAAAATCTCCACTAGCATTGCGCCGATATTCGCCTGCCCTAGGGCCTGTAACTGGTCTGATCCGGAATCCTTTGCTCCGTGCATGAACAGTGTCATTAAAATCAACCCACACCGACATGTCAAATCTCATGTTGCCTTCCTTTAATTTTCACCAATCACATTCAATTACACAGAGCATTTAATGTCTTAAATTGAATATTACATCGTTCACTGTAATGGTGGGTTCATACAAATCACTAAATTCCAAACCATTATGTTACATGTGGGATCCAACATACAAATCATTAAATATCCTGTCTAAATGCTTTAAAATCTTTGTTCGCAATATTTGGGAATGCCAAAATCTAACAGTCAGCATATACACCATAGATTTATGGCATAGGTCACATTAGTAAATTCTTAGTTGGCAATATTTCGAAATGCTAAAATTTAACAACGAATATATACACCATCGATTTATGGTCCATTAGTAAAATCTTCATTCGCAATATTTCAAAGTGTCAAAATCTAACAATGAGCATATATACCATGGATTTATGACCATCAATAAAATCTTCATTCGTAATATTTCGGAATGCCAAAATCTAACCGTTAATTTTCAAGGCAATTATTTTCCCCCATATACAGCCTCCCGTGAATTTACTGCCTTGTTATATGTTGCACGCATTTTGAAACAGCGGTTTCATGGAGTAAATCTGGCGTGTTGTTCAAGGCGCGAATCCTTAGGGTTCCGTAAACACGTGAGTAGGCTAGGCGTCAATCAGGTGCTCTCCACATGTCGAGTACACTGACAATGGCTTCTCTTTTACATCATTGTCCAACACCTCCGCAATCCCAAATTCAATTCCTTCTCCAATACCACTTTAGCATCCGTATATCACTCCGAAATTGACCCATTAGCCGTGCGTATGAGATTTTTCAAAAAGATGCGTTCATTTCTGAAGATATCAGATTTTGACTATGTACCCTGTTGCTTGCTATTGGTCTTCTTTCACACGTACACCAAGCATTCATAACATAACCTACGTGCACATCCTTATTGATGAGATTGACAGGCTTTTGCATCGGGACCAGTGATCAAATTTGAAGTGCAGGTCCGAATTTCAATTAGAAGGGCATATATTTATGTTGCCCTTCCATGATGAAAAGATTAAAAAAAAAAAGCTTTTCAATTGACCACAATAAATTATTTTTACATTTCATTTTCAGAAAGACAAAACCATCAATCTTTATGTTAATAAAAAACTGTTGTGTAATGTAATTTTGACTTCGTCTGACAAGAGCAAGGAGCAGCAACATGGAGGTCTGGATTTTTCTTATAGAACTTTTTGAGCAAGGAGCAGCAACATGGAGGTCTGGATTTTTCTTATAGAACTTTTTTTTATATATTTGAAACGTTGTTTACAGATATGAATACAACTATGAAATTATGAGAACAAGGTAAATTAAAGCAGAGAATCATTTGACAAAGGGATCCAAGAAGTAGACATCGAAGCCTGGCATTTAATGGAAATTTTCAAGTAAAATCAAACGTAGCAGAAATACGCAACTAAGACTCCCACTTAAGGGCAAATTTCAAACCTAAAAACACAAAATAAACCCATATAAGTTAAAATACCATAATGTCTGCCAATAAACAGCTAAAACAAAGCACAATGAATGTAGAAAGACATTTATGTGGTAAATCTCCCATATATTGGCATCTCCAGTTTTACACGACTTCTTGTTATTGTTGTTGCTGACGCCGCGGGAGAGGTGGGTTCGTCGGCAAAGTGCCAAAACGATGTACCTTTAACCTATGCCATTCTATACCTAATCTATGATTACGAATATATGGATTCTATTAAAAGCGAAAAACTAGAATGCCAGATAAATAAATATTTTCTCCTTTTTTTGATATACAAAGAATGATAAAATTTGCACTTCCGATGAATATGACAGAGACATGGTAGAATTCGGACGAGAATTTGTATTTACCTCTGATTTAATTGCAGACGGAGACTGAGGCAGAGTACGCCAACACTGGTCCCATCCTAATTCCTTCGTCATCTCTCCTCGGGCATCGCATGTCATCACATCTCCTCCATCTGCCTAGAAACAGCTCCTCTGCGTCAGAGAGGGAAAAAATGTTAGAAGAGCATGTAAGCGTACAGTAAAACTGGGCAAGTTATGATATGGTAAGCGGGCAGCGGCAATGACGACCAACCCATCTTCTATGTTGAACTTCCACTCGCTCTCCCATCGGGGCTGCGCGCATGCAGAACATAAAGCCCTAACACTGCAATAATACAAAACCAATCAATACCATGATAACATGAGCAACCCTATAAATCAAATATACAGACAAAGACATGCTGTTGCCTATTTTTATCACAGAAATATGTTGTTGTTGGGGCAGATCAATACCTTGGGGAAATTTCTGGCTTCCTCTGAGTTGTATCAGATTTTTTAGGGTTGTAACCATCGCCCGAATACTCCTCCCTGTTATACGCCAAGTCTGCTGTAGTAACGTGGGAATTCATATTATCTATTTACAGATAAGGAGATCAAACGTACAATGAATGTCTGCTTGAGAAAAATAAATAAACGGCTGGTTGAACCTACAGAGTTACAGGGTTTTATCTTATTCTGTCATTATATACATATTAAACGAGTAGCCGGGGTGGGAGAATCGATTCTGCCCCTCACCCTCTGTTTTGGGGTTTGAAATACAGCAGCGTGAGATTACTGCAACGAAAAAAACAATGGTGAACTCCAGCGAAGTTGGGAGGAAGATTCGCTATCGGAAAACCGCAAATACAATACCGTTGGCGGCTTCTTGTTTTGGTATCGCGACTATGAGGGAACTGCCTGGTTCAATCTCTTTCATGGCGTTTTGGAAAATTACAACGCAATAACTTACTGACATGTGATCAGTGTACCCCAACCATACTCGTTCGACACATGGCACTGATGGAACTCAATATATTTGGGAATTTTAAAAAATCTGACGAGCTGACAGGCTACAACACTTCGGGGGAAGTTTTATAATATTATTCAAATTTTTTTTCGGACTTGTAAAAATCTAAATTTACATTTTTTTTGACTGGTAAATTTCTTTCTGTACTTCTCTGACGTGCCAGAGGCCCTTTGAAGGGCTCTGACGTGTTCAATTTTGATCACTGATCGGGACTTGCATATATTTGTTTAACGAGTAGTCTTTGTGCGATTTTTTTGAAAGTTTTTAGTAGTTTTTGTGCGATTTTTTTGAAAGGTTTTATGGTGATTTTTTATGGTGTAGTTTCTCTAAATTCTAGGAATTTAGAGAAAAGACAAGTTTGATTGCTAACTTTGCACAATAGAAGTGCCCTAGAGGTTTTTGAGGGTGCTAAATCCATATATAGAGTCAAAAACCAGCTTAATAACAAAAACCAAGATTTTACCTCAAAAATTTTAACCTAATTCCAACACCTGAAACTTCAAAAAGTCCCAATAAAACCAACCAAATTGAAATTGTTTTGCATTCAGAACAGCGATAGAAATAACTTCAAGTGAACATAATTCTTCAAAGAATTCAAATGTGTATTATGATCAGCAATTTTGAAAATTCCCACGCACAACATTGTTTCAACATATTAGCTTACTTGTAATTTTTTTTAGTAAATGATTGAGATTTTGGATTAAGAGGTTAGGATTTTAGATGCATGCGTCAAGTTTTGATGGTAAGATTAAAATTCCTGTAAATCATTGATTAAATGAAACGATTGTCATGATTTAAGGGTTTATATTAAGGTGTAATTTTTTAAATAAAAAATTTCAGAATGATTAAAAAAAATTGAAACCTAGTATTTCCTCTCACATGTAACTATCAGTAAATTAAATTTCTGGTGACTTACTATATGTCTTCCTTCCCTAGCCCGGGTCAGAAAGAAGGATTTGGACAGTCTTTTTAGTTTCAAAGATTTTACATTTTTCAAATTAACCCATTGAGCTGCCCGGACCTCTTTTTAATATTTATTATTAAAATATTATTTTTTATTATTTTTTTTCATTTATTTTTTTAATCATTTAAATATTATTTTATTTCATTTTATTACTTTCAGCAAAATCAATATTAAATTATTAATTATTTTAATAAATAAAATAAATACTAAATTAATGATTAACATGGTATATGATGTATAGAAATAGCTCAAATAAAATTGATGATTTGTACTTTTATAATATGAGTGATAATGTAAAGTAACATTTTGTATGATTTGTATTTTTAATTTTTATTTAATAAATAAAATAAATATTAAGGTATTAATTATTTTAATAAATAAAAAAATTACTAAATTAATGATTAACTTTGATGATTTGTATTTTAAAATAAATATTAAAATATTGGTAAATAAAATTAATACTAAAGTATTGATTATCTCAATAAATAAATAATTACTAAATTTATAATTAACTTTGATAGATGGTGTATATAAATAGCTTGAATAAAGTATATTATTTGTACTTTTATAATATATGTGATAATGTAAAGTGACATTGTATGAGTTGTTCCTTCTTTATCTATTTATATGTTTAAATGGTAGATGTTATGTTCATTCAAGTAATGTTATAGTATTTCTTATATATGTAATATTATGCTAATATATATGTGAGTTGAGTTGAGTTCTATTGTATATTATTAAAATTAATTTAATAAATAATGTTAAAATTGTTTTATAATATTAAAATATTTTTAGTCAAATTAAAATTAATTAAGAATTTAATAATGTTTAATTTTTAAATTTCAAATATATTTTATTTCAAAAAATAGTTTATTTATTAAAAAATATTTAAAATGTAAAATAAATGAGTATATAACATTTTAAAAATATTTCAAATATAAAATATTTTTTTCACATATAAAAAAATTAATTAAAAATAAAATAAAATAAATTATAATTAATTAAATTAATTAAAAAATAATAATTAATTTCTTTGTATTTATGAAAGAAAGAAATAAATAAAATTATAATTAATTTCTTTTTTTTTTATTGTAGAAAATTTATTTTAATGTAATAATTACATATTATTATTGCTTCTTCTTTCATCTAAGGTTGTATTGTTTTAAGGATTTTCATGGATTTTAGGAAGTTTGGATACAATCAACTAATTATTGATTTCATTTCAATGGCTAGTATTAATTAATTGAAGTTATTCATTTTTTATGGATTTTTATTTTGTTTTAAATGATACATATAAATATAATATAATGATATAAGATAATTTAATTATATAAGATTGCAATGAAAATTAAGTTTTTCTTAAAATATATTTGATATTGGAAATATATATATATATATATATATATATATATATATATATATATATGTGTGTGTGAATTTATAATTTATTTAAATAAAATTTATGTTGACACCTAATCCTAAGGGATTGGGTGAGATTGTATATTATTGTAAATTAGTAAATAAGGAAGGTCAAGAGACATTGGGAAGTGAATCCCAATAGTCTCACCTCCATGTATAAGTACACACACAATCTCCATCTAATTCATCTTCAGTTTTCGGAGTTACCTCCTAGCCTGACATGGTCTTAGAGCCAGTCCCTTTTTTGGCATTCCTGCCCTTGGTGTAACTCCCTCCTGTCTATGTTCTGCATATTTGCAGACTCTCACTCTGCATTTAGATTTTTTACTGCTCCCATTGCATTCAACTTTTCTACTGCATTCTAGTCATTTCTGGCATTCAGAATTTCTACTGCATTCTAGTTTCTCCTGGCAGAACTGCACCTTCTGAAATTCTGCATTCTGCTCTCACAACATACATCATTTTTTAAAAATTCTGCTATCTTTTTTTTTGCACACAACTGTGCAAATTCTGCTCCTCACACAACTCTCTCACTCCCCCCATGCTCCCTCTCGCTCCTCACACAACTGTCTCCCATCCCCCTCATTCTCCCTCTACCTTGCCCCTCCCTCACCTCATTCTCTCGCCACTCTCTCCCCACTCCCCTCACATCCCTCCCCCACTCCTCCCACACAGACCGCTCACCTCACCTCACATCCCTCCCCATCTCCTCCCACGCAGACCCCGCTCACCTCATGTCCCTCACCCTCTCCTCCCACGTAGACACAACCCCACCTCTCACGTCCCTCCCCCTCTCCTCCCACACAGACCTCGCTCCCCTCGCGTCCTTCCCCCTCCCTTCCCCTCCCCTCCCCTCCCCTCCCCTCATGTCCCTCTCCATCCCCTCCCACGCAGACCCTGCTCCTCTATGACCCTCGCCTCACGCCTCTCGTAGCTCCCTCCCCCTCCCCTCCCATGCAATCCCTCCTCCTCCCCACGTAAACCCTTCTGCATTTGTTTACAGTTCAGCGTCCCCCCAAAACGTTTTTTTTTTTTTTTTACAGTTCGGCCTCCCCCCAAAACGTTTTTTTTTTTTAACAGTTCAACCTCCCCTAGTGAGTACCTCCCCCAGTGAATACCTCCCCCAGTAAATACCTTCCACAAATAAAACCTCCCTCAGATAATATCTCTGTTTTTTTCCAATTTGTTTTTTACAGTTTTTTTTTTTTTTTTTTTTAACCTCTGTTTGCAGAATTTAAACCATAATTGAGTTTTTTTTTTTACAGTGGCAACAAAGTGATTTGATTTTTCAAAAGAATGCATTCTCTCATATCTATTGTGGGAGTTTTTCTCTCTTCCAAGGAGAAATATTCTGAATGGTCTTGAAAAATAAAGCACACTCTCATTTTTAATTAGCTATGGAGAGGAATTTGTGAAGGAGAAGGAGACCATCCACCAGAAAAGCCCACTTCAGACAAGGAGATCGCCATTTGGGAAAACAAGAAATGCAAGGCCTATGCCCTGATTGCAGCTTCTGTAAATGAAGATGTGAGTTGCCATATTACACCATTTTCAAATGCCTATGAAGCCTTGAGAAAACTAAAAGAACTCTATGACTCACATTCAGAACTTGAAATTCTTTAGTTAATGATTAAGTTGTTCGATCTTGAATTGAAAAATTATAACCCTCTTGCTTTAGCTTCAGAAATAATATCTATCATTCATGACATTAAGAATACTAGTGTAGAAGTTGACATACCTCTCATAGCATATCTTAAGGCATTGTATCTCACTTACTCACATTACCTTGAGCCATTGCAAACAAGTGGAAACCTCATGAAAATCACCTTTGATTCCCTTGAGAAAAATTTTGCAGAAAGAGAGAAGGCTTTTGGAAATATGACAACCCCTCTATCTTCTAAAGAGGCTGTATGTTTTGCACATAAAGAAAAGAGTCATGCTAAAGATTCTTCCAAAGGAAGAGGTGGCCGAAGAGGAAGAGGAAGATGAAATTTCAAATGAAGGGGGCGTAGACAAACTCAAGCTGAAAAATCTGATCTTCATTGCATACATTGCAATAAATACTGGCATGATGCATCTACATGTAAGTTTCGTTGGGATAAAATTGAGGAGCAAAGAAATCAATAAAAAGGTAAAAATCATGACATATACAAAAGGTAAAGTACCTGAATCCGCTCATTATGTTGTAGCACATTATAACAATGGATTAACTGAAGACTTGTTTGATGTTTCATTTACTTCTTGGAGAAATTATTGGTTGCTAGATTTAGGAGAAACATGTCACATGACATTTAGAAATTTTTTTTTTTGAATAATTTACTGACAAATTTGATGGAGCAGTATACTTTGCAGATAAATCCAAACTCAAGCAATCCGTGCTTGGCACAATCAAGCTTAAGTTTCCTGGTCTTCCAGATCATCTTCTACATGAGATTCTATACCTCCATGAGTTGAGGAGAAACTTGCTATCCTTGGTCCACATCCGCTAGCAAGGACACTCCATTCACATGTTTGATGGCAAGGTTGAGGTCAGAAAAGCATCAAATCATTCACTTTTCATGGGAGGAATAGAAGAAGGAAGACTCCTGAAGTTGCAAGGTTCCTCTGCTCATGCACAAAACTTTGCATTCAGTTCACATCATGCTGAAGGTACGTTCCCATCATGTCTTTTATGGCATGCTAGATTTGGACACTTAAACTATGAGAGCCTTTAATTCTTGAAGAAAAATGGTGTTACTAGATTGCTTACAATTCCTAGGAAACTTAAGCAATGTGATGCTTGTATTCTAGGAAAGCATAGAAAACAACGATTTCATGATTCACGTTCCAGAGCACATAGAAAACTTGAGCTTATTCATTCAGATTTACGTGGCCCCATGCCTATTACTCCTGCAAATGGAAATAAATATATGATGAAATTTATTGATGATTACACTAGAAACTGTTGGGTTTACTTATTGAAGAAAAAATATGATTCTTTTCAAACATTCAAGAATTTTCATGCATGGATTGAAAATTATGCACAAACTCATATTGCCTCTTTGCACACTGATAATGGAAAGGGATAAAATTCAAACGAATTTGAAAACTATCTTTGTCAACATGGGATCAAACATCAAACAATTGTGCCCTATAATCCCCAACATAACGGTGTAGTAGAAAGAATGAACAAGACAATTTTAAATATGGTTCACTCCATGATGTTATTTAAGAATGTAAAATTGATGTTTTGGGCTGATGCAGTTATATGTGTTGTATACATAAACAGTAGGTGTCCTTCAAATTCAATCAGAAACAAAACTCCTTATGAAATGTGGCATGGCCACATTCCTCCAGTAAATCATTTCAGGGTCTTTAGTTCCACATGTTATGCTTTGATACCTAAGGTACAAAGGAATAAAATTGGTGCTAGAAGTTGAAAATGTATCTTCTTCTGGTATTCCAATACCTCTAAAGGATATCGTCTCTATGATGAAGTCAATAAGAAATTTGTAGTAGCAAGAGATGTCATATTCCTTGAATCTTCCAAGACTGACAATGTTGTTGAGCGGAAAATTGATCGCCTAGATAGATTCACACATGCAAAGTATTTTCAAGAATTTGATAGTCAGATTCCACATCTTGAAGGGGGGATTCCTATACTAAATCAATCTATGGAATCATCTTCCAAATCACTCTCTCCCCCACATGAAGAACAAACCACGGATGACACCTTGAACAATGTGATTGATAGAATTGAGAGAATGAATCTTGATTCAATTCCAACTCAGTCAAATGAGCAGCCCAGGCCATCTCAGAAAGGTCCCCTAAAATAGCTGACAAAGACACTAGAAAACGTTCATCCTGATGAGGTTGGAAAGACATTAACAAGAAGTTCCACCAGAAAAAATGGAGGTGACATAGATAATTCTGATTCACTTATTGATATGGATGTTTCTTATAACTATGAATTGAATTTGTCTACAAATCATGAACCAAATTCCTTCAAATAATTTTCTTCTCATGTTGAATGGAATGAAGCAATGCAAAAGGATTATGATGCCTGTATAAAGCATGGCACTTAGAAGCTAGTTGATCCTCCTTTGGGAACCAAACCAATTGGGTGCAAGTGGGTCTAGAAGAACAAGTACAAAGAAGATGGCTCACTTGACAAGCACAAATCCAGGCTTGTGGAAAAAGGTTTTGCACAGAAAGAAGGGGTCTATTATGAAGAAAATTTTTCCCCCACAAAAAAATGGGCCACCATTCAGACACTCTTTTCCTTAGCAGCTTAGAAAGGATGGTAATTCCATCAGATGGATGTAAAAACCACCTTTTTGGATGGAGATCTACAGGAGAAGTTTTTTATGTCCCAGCCAGAAGGATTTGTTGTGAAGGGCCAAGAACACAAAGTATGCAAACTTATAAAATCCTTGTATGGCCTCAAGCAAGCACTGCAAGCCTGGTATGAGAAATTAAATGAGCATATTCTGAAACTTGACTTCAAACATTTTATCTTGATGATGCAACTTTGTTTGTTAAGAAATTTGGAAAAACAGTTGTATATTGTATGTAGATGATATTTTGATGACAGGGAACAACGAGAGTTATATTGCACGCATAAAGACGAATTGAAGAAAGGTTTTGAAATGACTAATTTGGGCTATGTTCACTACTATCTTGGTATTGAAGTAACTCAACATCCTAAATTATATTCCTTTCTCAAAAGAAGCAAATTGGAGATATTTTGAACAAGTTTGGCATGGATGAATGCAATCCCTTAACCACTCCAATGGAACAAAACTTGAAGCTCACATCCATTGAAGGGAAGGAATTCGAGGATGCAACGAAGTATAGACAGCTTGTTGGAAGTCTTACGTACTTTACTACCACCAGACCAGACATCTCATTTTCTGTTGGAATCCTCTCCAGGTTTATGCCAAAAACTTGTGAAGGACATTGGTTTTCTTCAAAAAGAGTTCTAAAGTACTTGAAGGGGACTCAAGACTTTGGACTCAAATATACACAGGTAGGCAACTTCAACTTGATCAAATACTCTGATTCAGACTTTGACGAGGACAAATAAACTGGGGTATCTAATTCAGGTTATACCATCACGTAAACAATCAGTTCTGGAAGATTCCACAACCGAGGTAGAATATGTGGCATCAACTGAAACAACAAAGGAAATTGTGTGGCTCGGGAAAATCCTAGAAGATTTGCAAATGAAACAACTACATTCAACACCACTCATGATCGACAACACTTCTGCAATAAAGTTGGCCAAGTACCCAAAGTTCCATGATTGAACAAAGCACATCAATAAAAAATATCATTTGATTTGACATCATGATGAAGCCAAAACTATCCATCTACATCATTTTTCCACAAATGAGCAGACTACAGACATCTTCACCAAAGCACTTGGAAGATAAAAGTTTGAAAAGTTCAGAACGATGCTTGGACTCACCAACATCCCTTCAGATTAAAGGGGGGAATGTTGACACCTAATCCTAAGGGATTGGGTGGGATTGTATATTACTGTAAATTAGTAAATAAGGAAGGCCAAGTGACATTAGTAAGTGAATCCCAATAGTCTCACCTCGATGCATAAGTACACACACAATCTCTATCTAATTCATCTTTAGTTTTGCGGAGTTTTTTTTTTCCAAGGAAAAAATCAAACTATTTATATTCATAAAAAGTTAACTGTGTACATACATTTAAGCATTTCTTGGGAGAGATCCGAGCTCTTCCCAATTTGCGACCAAAAAACAATTCAACCCATTCTCATAGCCCGATCCCAAAAAAGGATTTGAATTTTTGGAATCTTCCATTGTTCAAGGGAAACACATCCAACTATTTGTTGACCTAGTGTAGAAACCACAAAAAAATTCAGAAGCATTTTCTGGGCCTCCTCTTTGGAGGAAAATGAACCAAAACAAAAATATAGATCCTGATACAAGTAGCATAGTAAACTGGGTTCCCGAGCCTCCTCTTAAGAGGAAAAACAACCCAAACAGGAATGGACAACCAATATAAAAAGTTATAAAGAGGTGCAACAGAGGATCTAATCCTCAACCAAGTCTTTTGTGGTACATACATATTATAATTTTCAGTAATAGAAAGTGAGAAGTTTCGAAAGTACATTAACATATACACAGAGGAAACAATTGAAGGCCACTCAAGCAAATGGAGGATGGTCCCAATCCACAGAGCCTTCCGACCCTATTTCGTGTGTCTTCCCTTAGCCCGAATCTTGCTATAAAACCACATTAGAAAGGAGGTCTATAGCGCCATTCCTTTCCCCTTGGGTCCTTCCACAGGAAATGTCTCTGAGGCCAACTGGGTTGGAGCCTGATCAGGGGCTGTCTCGATCTCGATCTTCATGAAATTACTTGTCTCCCACATTGGTTGCTGAAGGTCCTGCTTTTGAAGATGTTCATGAGGCTTCTCCTCAGACCCAACCTCCAAATCCACGTCCTTGCTTTCCTTGTTTTGATTCTCCTCTACTATAAGAGAGTGAAAGTGCTTATTCTTATTTTTGTTGGGCCTTTTGCGCATAGGAAGTGGGAAATCCTTTGCCATGTGTCCATACATGTGGCATCTGTAACACCTAAAAGGCAGTTGTTCATAATCTGGGGCTTGAATAAAAGACCAGTTTCTGTAATGTAGCTGAATGGCTTCAAAAATACCTTCACAAGGATTGAGTTAGACCAGGATTCTAGCCACACAGTATTCCCGAATCCCCTGTTTAGATGAAAGACACGTCTGCCTCCAGGAAAACCCCTAACTCGTTCCCAATCTCTCTGAAAATGTTATGTGTCCACAAATGATGGGAAAGACCTGGAAGTCTGACCCATATGGGGAGATCAACCACCTTCTCCCTTTAGTCATTGAATAGTGGTGTCTAGGGTTTGAAGACAATCGGGGTGCACTCGAAGCACCAATTCTGTTCTAAGACCTAGCTTGTTGATTCTACAGCTTTGAATTTCACCATGAACCACCCATTTGTGAGATTGAGCACCTCGAAGCGAGGGTCTGGGGCCAACTTCTAAGCTTTTGTAGCCCATTCCTATATGTAACTAGCCGAGAGTTTTTTCCCATTAGCTCTGCCCACCAGATTTAGTTTAGTAGTCTTCATAACTTCATCAACCGTCGCTTCAACCCCGAATCTCAGATTTCTAATTTTGTCTTTTTTTCTGGCTCCTTTGGTATTTTTCCTTTATCCGTGAGAGGCGTTTGAATCCCCGACACTGTCTGATGAAAAAGGCACGGATTAGGGTGGTAGGAGCTCCTCGGGGTCTTAAAGGTCCGTCAACAACACTTCTCTACAGACAGGGCCCTCCATCCCTTTCACCGACAAAGGAGACGGGTGACCCAGAGAAGCTTCTACCAAAATTTTCTGCCCAATTGTGCATTGCAAAGATGTAATAGACCCTCTGGCCCTATAAGAATTTTCTTTATCCATGGCCAAAAGACTGTCACGTGGGAGGTTAGTCTACTTTGTGCTCCTACCTTCAGAGATAGCTTTGGCGATGTTGACTTGACTCGACTCCCCGAGGAAGTGTTGAAGTCGGCTCTCCCCCACACTCATGAAAGGTGGGTTAGGGCTTGTGCCATGATCAAAATTCCCTTTCGCACTAAGCGACCCTCTTACAATAATTTTTGAGCCCGGTTCAAAACCTTCGAAAAAATGCCCAAGCGCATTCTTGCTAGAGCAGCTAAAAATAATATCCTCCAAGCCTCCTGTTTTGAGGTAAGGGTGCTGAAGCTCTTGGATCCTTTACAAACACCTATTTTCACGATGCAATTCCTTTAAACCTAGGGGAGCACCCAGAATTTCCACTAAGGTGAATGAAAACTGCTTCTCCACCTTCATTGCCTCGCAGGGGAGCCCTAGGATTCTATCAGGCGATTCTTCAACCCCCTAGTCCATTCTCGAGCCTCCAAACAAGTAGGATTCCTTCCGAGATGCCCAATGAAATCTAGGATGTTCTGGTCAGTTACCTCCTTCCCCCACATGGCGAGCATGTCCTCTGGCTCGGGGTCTATTGCCACTCTATCCAAACCTTTAACCATTTCACCCTTCTTTAACTGTCGACAACACCAAATACCGGCTCCAACCCTACCCTGTCCACGCGATGGTTCAGAAAGGTCCACGCCCTTAATGTATGCCTTCCTCCATGATTGACGTATCCCGCTTCTGACCGAGGGCCCCTCTTGCTTGCAGGTGCAACAGATCTAGTCATAGGTGGACTCCATTGTCATGGGTGGAAGCTTGCATACAACAAACCCTAGCTCATGCTTCAAAGCCGAATCCTTATTTTCTTCCATAGAGGCCTTCCCAGTTTTGCGGAGTTACCTCCTGGCTTGACATTTATAATTAAAAAATAATTTTATTATTATAAACTTATTAAATTATTATTTAAATATTTAATTTTTATAATACATTTTTTATTTTTTATTTATTTTCAAAATAATAAATACTTTGTAAACTATCTATATTATATCTTTCTATATGTTTCATTTTTATAATTGTTTAAAATATGAAGTAAGTTTATAAATAAACATAAAATGAGCATAAATATTTACTTGTATAGATTTATTTTAACCACAAATCAAAGTAGTTAGAGGATTCAAATCTCTTGATGCACAAACCTTTTTTCGTAACACCCCTCGCTAAACGTTGTAAATATTTTGTTTTAAGACCAAAAGACTTGGTAAAAGTGTGGGTAGGCTTAGATGGATGGTAAAACATAAATGTTATTCTACTTAATTGATTTTGTTTATAATAATACAAGCTATGGACAACCATAAAACTATGGGAGAAAAATGCTAAAAGAAATTTTCATTTACTAGAAAATTACGACAACTATTGCTCTCCCTCGAGAGATAAATCATCTCAGTTTGGACAAGGGAGCCAAGAGGGGAGAGGGAAGAAAACCTAAGGAAACCTTGGAGACTTATACCTGGTTGAAGGAGGTCCAAGAGAGGAGTTGAAGCTTCAAGATTTGGAAGCTGAAACATGATGTTTTTGAAGGTTGGAAGGACACTGCCAATTAAGGTATCCTTGAGCTGGTGGGTGGCGGCTAGTGGGATTCTTGAGAAAAACTTGTGAGTCTGAGTTCCTCGGTTGGACTAGAAAGGTCTTGATACCTTTGGACAGACCTGGTTAGGTCATTGTCAAGTAACCGTTCTGGGAAGAAACTGGCTCAAGGGAGTCCTGTTGTGCAAACACATTGCTCATCGATTGGGTGGAGCACTCTTTTTCTTGGTGATTTTGTGGGTGCTCAAGACAGTTAAGATAAGTAATTTTGACTTGTTTTCTATAATGCGTTGTTTATTTCTAATTGATGAGTAGACATCGTAGTCTATGCAATGGTGTGTTATGCTTCTGATAAAGGTGAACTCTATTGAAAGCTTGTTGTAGTTTTTATTTAAGACAATTTGAAACAGGAATTTTGGTTAGTTCTAGGATAAGTTGATCAACCAACAAACCAGGAAAAATCCAGAATCTAAGGGTGAGACTGAACGTGATTGAGCAGACCCTAGGTATGATTTCAAAGATATTAGTAGAAGAATATGTTGTACACATTAATCCCTGAAAGCTAGTGATTTACGGTAAAAGTTTTGATTCATCCTTTCCAAAATAGAGTTGTAAATTTTATGACTTGATTAAAGGAAAATATAAAAAATAAATCTAGGACTGGTTGAAGTTTTTATTAAAATATTTAGTGAGTCAGATGATAAACAATTGTTATTCTATACTTAGACTAAAGGGACAAAGAGAATTAAGTTATAGCCTAGGGTGACGAATGGGTTAGTTCCTGGAACAAGCTGTAGGAATCAACAACCCCTGATTAGTCCCATATTACCCTTTAGTGATACGGTAACCAAACCTAGTCTTACATAGAGACTTTAAAAAAAACATATAATATAATACAGTCAATGGAGGCACAACTGACATTGTTTGGTGTTTCCACAAGATTTCAATTTAATTATTCATATTTCTAACAATATACAACAAATTGAGAACTTGTAGAACCATATAGAGGGTATCAAGTTGTCATTATCATGATCAACCTTGGATGAAGGACCATAACCACATAGATGTTAACAAATAAAAATAAGCAAGATAATCTTCTCATATTACTTTTACAGTAAGAGTTACGTCATCACAAATAGTATTGGAAAAGACAAGGGAATGACTATCTGAGAAATATTAAATACATGATTACCATTGCATATTTCAACACATAAAATAATGTTGAAAAACACTGAGAGCGAATGTATAAGGAAGACATGTAACTGATGGGGGTGTCATTAATTGATAAAACAAAAATAAAGAAAATGCTACTGTATTAACTAAAAACAAAGTTACCCTATAGGACATGAAATATTTGTTATCAATTCCAGTCTAACAAATAACTCAGTTGAAGTTTTGAAACAAGCTAGTCACGAAATTATAAGTTAATAACAAATAAATGTCATTACTATATCAAACCCTCAGGAGACATGGTCATAGGCATTTCGTTAACAAATATATATATATATATATATATATATATATAAACACCATACAATATATCATCATAATAATGGGGAAACCATAAGCCCTAGGGTAATTTAGTACACTATAACTCTCCTCATTTGGCATTTTGTAACATACACTTTAGAAAACCCTAACTGAGTATGTGTCATCATGTAGAGAGACAAAAAGGGCAGTGATTAGTGGGGTAACCTAAGGGAAAAATTCCAACAAACCTTAGAAATAAAGTCACTTGTTGAATATTCTCACAGGGAAAACCCACATGTTAATAATTATAACAAGAATGTAAATATAATTAATACAAACACATATAACACTTCAATATTTCTTGGAAGAGAGAAATATTAAGAAAAATATACCTGAAAGGCGACTCCTCCTTCGTCATACTTCTTTTTTGCACACTTGGAGTCGGCACCCATATCTCATACCCCTTATCAAATTTCACTTAATTAAGAGAAAGGAAACCAAGGGAACAATATCAGTCACAAAGGAGAAATTAACTACTCCTTGAATCTTGAAATAGAAAGAAAACAACCCGGGAAGGGTTGGACCTCCTAAAGATATCTCAATTCCATGGATTTCTCACTATGATGTTAACATAAAATTGGAATGTATGTAATTGATACAACTGAAAGCTATAGAAAACCCTAAATCTAGTTAAATGAGAATTTAGTGTGAGTATAGTAGTGGGAGTTTGTTACTGAGGATCAGTTTTAGCTATCTACACCACAGGGAAAGAGTTTCAGCATTGTTGTACAGTCTTTCTTGGGTGAGTAGGATGGAGGAATGAAATCTGGTGCAATGTCAGGAGGGGATGAGGGGGTGATTACACTCTAACCACCTTCCCAAATATAGACCTTGATTGGAAACCTAATCAAGTAAATCCGTAGATCGAAGGACTCTAATTATTAATGATTAGTGGAAAGCATCGGTGGAAGCATCACGAAGGTTCGATTACTATAATAATAATTGCACAGAGTATTCATATGTATATTGAGTCCGGACTTTGTTAATATAATACGAATAACAATAAACTAATACATCAACATAACGTTGGCGTGCCATATTTACATGTGATTTTTTTTTATATTTATATTGTTCCCAATACTTAATCAATAACATATGATAAAAGATCCAACCTATACAATTATCGGAGTTCAGACTTTTAATTATTTTTATAAATTTAGGTGTCCAAACCACAATTGTAGATATATGGCATAAGTGTAAAATGGAAAACAAAAAAAAATGTATTTAGATGTGTTACAGTGGTATGAGAGCTTAAGGGTTCAACACTATATCCTAATTAAGGGAAAATTTTAATAAACTGTGTCGTGTCCCATGGAGAAGAAGAATCGAGGACATGAACAACTTTTTTACCTTTACTATTTAAAATAATTCAAAATCTAAGGCAGAAATCAATGACTAATATTTGGAAATGAACCATAATAAGAGATCAATTACATTATGTATCAAGAACCATGGCAATGAAGAGTGAATAATCTTGTCCTCAATATTAAAAAAGAAAAATCAATACAAAAGTTAAGTTAAAGGAATAGTAATGAATTATCGTTGGGTTACCCTTAACTATATAGAGACATATTAGGTGCTTAGGAGAGCATATATTTGTAAATAGTAAATCACATCTCGTGTTGAGGGATAGTGAATATAAAATAAATTTATAGTTTGTAACCATAATAAGTATATAGGTAAAACAAAGTAGGAGACATATATGTGCGTAAATTAAAGTAAAGTATCAAATCCTATACTATTAAACAATAATGAAACATCAAATGCCTATGTTAATAGGGGAGGAATGGTGTTGCACCTTGAAAGGTTCAAGGTTATTTGTATAATGATTACATGTTTTTAGTTGCAAGGCCTTTTTGTTAATTGAAAATTATAATATTAATAATAAATATGTTTTAGACTAAACATCTAATATAGGTTGCTGAGGAAGGAGATAGGTACAAAAGGGCTAAAATTTACTATTGGTTCCAAAGTTAGTAATACCTAATTGTTACGTTAGATACAATCAGAAAGATAATCACTTGATTGGTATAACTACCTTGTAACACATATGTTGAATGTTGACTAAGAACTCTTATGATTAAAAGACAGGCACACAAACACACAAACCTATATGACCACCATATAACTCAAGTTTAAATAAATCCTATGCAATAATAACTAGCTCATACAAGATTCATGATGGATGAAAATAAATTCTATGTTGGTAAGGGAATTAATCAGATTACACACAAAAAAGGTATTTTAATAAAGGGAGTCGTTGAAGACTAGTTACTATAGTAGAATGATTGGCACACACCATCAATATGGGGAATTATACCTTAATTCATAGCATTGATAATGTTCCTATGTTTCTTGTGTAAGAAAGGTATTATGGTATATTACAATTTTTAGATTTTCACACAGAAATCTTTTTGACCTCTTTGTTTAAAATAGAAAATCATAAGAATCAAATTGGAGAAGGGTTAAGAATTGGGGCCCAAAACAAGGTCAATAAGTTCTCTTCAAACAATCAAAATGATATAAATAAATAGAATATTCAAGCCCACATCAAGCAATACAGAACCATAGTAGAATTGCTTGGCAAAATTCTTGTTTAAAAAATAGTGAAATGGAGGGAAGTTGCGATAAAACATTTGTGATAACTTGTGATAAAAGAATATTTGGATCATACATAATGAAGGAACATAATTGAGATTTTTTTGCTAAAGTTAAAATTAACATAACCTACTCCAAGATAACAAATAGATATGGAGCACATCATAAGAGTGTTGTTGGATTTAGAAGGATATCTACTTTACATCAAATTTGGTAAGTATAAAGTGAGCAATATTAGAGTCATTTTATAGAATATGGAATATTTTAGAGGAGTAAAATTACCTTAAAAAATAGATCAAGATGGTTTTTGAAATTCCTACACATTGCGAACACAAAGGCTTAAGAATTTGTGAGTTATAGAATGGCAGTACTGAATCATATCAGGATTCACTAAATGGTTTATTTTGTAATCACCTCGTAAATGGAAACTTAAATAGGATAAAAACAAGATGACAAGAGAATGGTGATTGATTGAAATGAATATTAACTATAAATTCAATATCTAAATATTTGAGATAAGTGGATAGAATAGGATCAACATGAATATATGCGTGCAAAATTCAATGGACAGTTTGGTAGAATTGCATATATATATATATAAGGCCAAATGATATGGTTGCAATGGGAAAACTCTTAATCAAATCCTTAACAGTATGATGCTTCAAAAAATATAATACACACAACAATGAACAAAAATATTAAGTACTTCCAATAACTCATTGTCTAAAGGTGATTTGTAAAGGGGAAGTAGGTATAGATAGAGTGTGGGCATTAATTAGTAAGTAGCTGAGTAAGATAACTAAAAAAAAAAAATTAGCGCATAATGATACGAAAATTAAGTTGTGGTAAAGAAGATGTTGGGAGCACATCGGAGCAAGCATTACCTGTGCTTGTTGATAGGTGTTATGATTACATGCAAGGTGCAATGTGCCACTAGTCGATGTTACCTAGACAAGTAACTTAATGAATTTTAGTATGAATTTATAGACACAAGTGGAGTTGGTCGAGTGACTAATCAAAATGGAACATATATACTAAAAGCATAATTATAATATATATATATATATGTCAAGATATCCACACTAACATGATGTATTGAGGCAAATGACAACCATTAGGGGAATTTTGAGGTCTAAAACGAACCTCCTAAGAAAAATATACAACCAAAATAAACTTTATAAGAACTAATAGGATTCAAGATGATGAAGTCAACCATGGGGGGTGATTCACCATTTTTTAAGTAAAAGGGTAAAAATATTAAAAAAATAATAAAATAATAAAACTACCTTTTCAACTCGTATTTTAAATTTATCTCCCAATTTGTTTACTTTTGAGTGAGACTACACGTTGGATGCAAAATTTAATTCCTCATCCAAAGAGTACCCATGTTGCATACTTTCGATACACCCTGCTACACTAAATATGAGAAATACATGAAAAACGCGATTGCAATCATGTTTTTAATGTATTTATCATTTTTCATGTAGTACGATCCATAAAAAGTATGCAACATGGGTACTCCTTGGATTAGGAATTAAATTTTTCATCCAACGAGTACTGACGCTCGAAATTTGAGTAAAAAATTTGGGAGATAAGTTGAAAATACAAGTTGAAAAAGTAGTTTTTTCTTTTTTCCCTCTAAAATTTGATGATGTAATGAAATATTATTTTATTATTTCCACTATTATTTTATAATTTCCTTAGGAGGTTCATTTTAGACCTCAAAATTCCCACTAATGATAGATAATGGAAGAGGAACAACCTGATTATCGTGACACATGTGATGCCATACAGCTTGATCAATGAATTGTAGTATCGAAAGGGGATGTAAACCTAAGTTGAGGGTTGTGAAAACCCACAGTTAATGTGTATCATAGTAGTATAGTGGTAAATTTTATAATGTAATTTGTTGAAACGATTGTAAGCATGCAAGTAATACTCTAGGTTGTACCCTTGAATTTTTATAGCATTTTCTTTAAGTATTACCTTATAATTTAAGCTTTGATGTTTTATTGAAATATCTAAGGAAAGTAAAGGAGGAAAGGAATTAAATAATAAATATTCCTTGAACTTAAATAAAAATAAGATGGTAATAAACATGTTTATTATGGGGGAAGTTTGATAACATAATTAGCTAATTCCCATGTTTGGGGTAAAAACCCTACTTTTTACAAGGACATGATTAAGTTCACTTACACAAGGGAAATAATAATATTTACCATGAAATTGGTGAGTTGAAGTGATTAGTCTAGAATTTGGTAATATTTTGTTGTGACAGGTGTGGTATCATGGAAGTATGGTGGTACCTAAGAAAAATATCATTAATTGCAAGCCATCATGGGAATAAGGACATGTTTCAATTTATAAAAAAAAGGATTAATATGGTGAGTATGAACAATCAATATGCATACGAGCACTAGGGGGAGAAATCCCATGACTTTACATGGAAGCAAAATTGTGTTAATTTAAATCAATAACTTGTAATATAGGATGACAAAAGGACCAAAAATTGAAAATACTACGAAGTGGACCCTTGGTTGGTGCTATTTTGTTTTTTACAAAAAAGCCCATGATGGGTATAAGTAAGTTTAATAAGAAAATATCCAGCAGTATGACCATTTGGAATATGGCAGGAAAAAGGGAGTCATCTTAAACTCTACTTATGCATGGCTAATACCTATGTAACATTTTAGCTAGGATATAGTAGTGTTGTTTAGTACAAAACACTAGTTGCAACCTTTTATAAGATTTGTAAATGGTTTTTTAACATCACGCTTCCATGATCTGAAACTTACAATGGAACCACATCGTGGGGTCTTCATATATTGGTGTATCCATTGGGAAAGTAAATGAATTTAAATGATAAGTTTATAATGATGTTGCTAAATCTTATTGAGCACATGTTACTGACCCTTGTTAGGTTGTGTTGCATGTTGATGACCCTTGTTTTGTATATGAACAATAACTGATGGATTTGTAATATATATATATATATGTGTGTGTGTGTGTGTGTGTGTGTGTGTGTGTGTATTTTTAATTGATAGAAAAATAAGGACCATAATGATTGCGAATTTAGGTTGAATCAGATTAAAAGTTCCTGATGAGAGCTCTATGTATTCCTTACTAGACAAAAGAAGATCATACTACAGAGATGAACAATCACTTTGATAAAGTGCAGTGGAAACACTTCAACTAGGAGAAGCTACAAGGAAAATGAAAATTATATGTGCAAGGCATATCATAACCTATGTGAATGGCTAAAGAAAAACATCAAGGATAGTCTTTCACTCGAGGAGGGGAAGATGTAACGTGGTAAAGGTTGTAAATGTTTTATTTTACTGCAAAAATACTTGGTAAAATTGTTGGCTAGGTAAAGGCATAGATGGATGCTAAAACATAAATTTTTATTTATTTATTATTTAGTTATTTATTAAAATAATAGAAGCTATGACCAACCATAAAATTTTAGGATAAAAGTGCTAAAATTGAGTTTAATTTATGAGACAGTTAAGACAATTATTCATCTCCCTATAGATAAATAATCTCAGCTAGGACAAGGGATCCAAGAGTGGAGAGAGAAGAAAAATTGAGGCGACCTTGGAGACTTGGTACCTGGTTAAAGGAGTTCCAAGAGAGGAGTTGAAGCTTCAAGCTTTGGAACATGAAATAGGATGTTGTTTAAGGTTGGGAGGACACTTCAGGTTGAGGTATCCTTGAGATGGTGGGTGGCAAGTGGGATCCTTGAGACACACTTGTGAGTCTAAGTTCTTGGGTTGGACTAGAAAGGTCTTGATGGCTTTGGAGAGACCTAGCAAGGTCACTGTCAAGTAACTGTTCTAGGAAGAAACTAGCTTTAAGGGAGTTCTGTTGTGCAGACATAGTACTCATCGGTTGGGTGGTGCACTCTCTTTCCTGGTGATTTTGTTGTTGATCCAGAGAGTTAAGATAGGTAATTTGGACTTATTTTCTACAGTGTGTTGTTTATTTCTAATTGATGAGTAAAAATTGTAGTCTATGAAAATGGTGTGTTATCCTTTTAATAAAGGTAAACTCTATTGAAATCATGTTGTAGTTTTTATTTAAGACAATTTGAAATAGGAATTCTAGTTAGTTCCAGGCTAAGCTAATCAACTAGCAATCCAAGAACAGTCCATGAATCCAAGGCTAAGACTGAATGAGATTGAGCATATCCGAGGTCTTATTTAAAATACATTAGTAGAAGAATATTCTGTGAACGTTAATCCGATTTATGGCAAAAGTGTGATTAATCCTTTCGAAAATATAATTGTAAATGTTGTGACTTGATTAAAAGAAAATGTGAAAAAGAAACCCATGGACTCATTACGTTTTTATTAAACTATTCAGTTAGTCAAATGATCAACAATTATCATTCTAAGTAGTACTTAGACCAATGGGAAAAATAGAATTAAGTTATAGACTAGGGTGAGGAATGGCTTAGTTCCCAAGCCAAGGTGTAGGAATTAGTAGCGCTAGATCAAATCAGTCCTACCTTTTAATGATAATGTAATCAAAATGGGTCTTACATAGAGACTCAAGGAAAAAAATAAATAATATAATACATTCAATGGAGGCAAAAATAACGTGGTTGGATGTTTCCAAAATATTTCAACTTAATTATTCATAGTTTTAACACTATTGAAAACTTATAGAACCCTATAGAGGGTACCATGTTGTCATTACCATGATCAACATTGGATGCATGACAATAACCATATGGATGTTAACATATAATAATAAGAATGAGAATATCATCATATTCATTTTACAATAAGATTTACGCCATCACAAATAGTATTGGAAAAGAGTGACGAATGATTGTCCGAGAAATATTAAATACATGATTACCATTGCATATTTCAACTCATAGGATAAGACTAGACAACAATGAGAGAAACTGTATAAGAAAAACCTATCACTGATGTGGGTGCCAGTAATGGATAAAACGGAAAGAAAGAAAATTCTATTGTATTAACGGAAAACAGAGTTACACTCCAGGACACGAAAGGTTCGTTACAAATGCGAGTCTAATAAATAACTTAGTTGAAGTTTTGAAAATAATCTTGCAGAGAAACTACAAGTTAATTAATAAAGAAATGTTAACACTCTCAAACCATCGGAGACATGGTCATTGGACTTTCGTTAAAAATATATATATAAACACCATAGGAGATATCATCATCATAATGGGAAACCCTAAGCCCTTGGGTAATTTAGTACATTGATATCGTCATTTCATCATTCTGCAGCATACAGTTTAGAAAACTTCAACTGAGTTATTTATTAGATGTAAGTAGGATGAGACGTTTGATGTTTCAACTGTTTTATATAATATATGTAATATTTTTTTATTTTTTTATTTTTATTTATTTTTTTATTTTTATTTTTATGGATTTGATATTGAAATATATTAGTTAATATAGATATTAAATTTATTTAAATAAGTATTGAAATATTTTTAAAAATAAAAAAAATTATATAACTTTTGTATACTCAAAAGCTAAATATAAGTGTGTTTTTCATTACTTTATGTCATTTTAATGTTGATATATAAATATGTAGTTTACATGGACATACAAATATTTTATTTATGGTTGAGAATGAAAGGCAACAATAAACCTAGAATAATTGGAGTTTGATTATCCATGTTTTAGAATGTTTTTAATTAAAAATAATGAAAAGTGTATATTTAGTTTTGTTTTTTATTATAGCTGACAATTTAAAGAATTTTTTATTTTTATTTTAAAATAGACAAGTGAAAACTTGAGGTTGAGCACAAAACTGATTACACATTTCCTCATATTGGGATGTAGAGTTGAAAACCAAATAATATTAGAATGAGAAACCAAATTTAAATCATAGATACCTATTTTGACTTGGCATTTTAATTTTAATTTTAATTCATATATTGGATTTACAAAGCATCTAGATATATCAAATCTCTTGAGGTTTAAATATCTTTTACAGCGCAAAACTTAAAAAAAGGTTTTCACTTGGAGATATTTGATCTCTCTTGCATTTTTCATTGTTTGAACTTCATTTTGTGATGCATAAATGAATTCAATGCCTTTACAATCACTTTCAACACTTGAATTGTGTAGGCTACACACTTTAGACTTGCAAGTCAAACAAATCTTTGCTAGATTTTAGACGAAATTACCTAAAAAAAAATAGCCAAAATGTAATGTAGTTAGATTACTTCAAATGTTTGGACAACCATTTTTTTTGTAGATAAATTTATGCAGCTAAACATTGTAAGTAGGATGAAATGTCGTATTTGTCAATTTCTTTATATAATTTATGCATAGTTTACATTGAAATATTTTAGTTAACATAGCCATTTAAATATTATTACTCTTTCTATGTATATGAAGTTATACTGAAATGCATTACTTAGCAAATGTCGTATTTGTCAATTTCTTTATATAATTTATGCATAGTTTACATTGAAATATTTTAGTTAACATAGCCATTTAAATATTATTACTCTTTCTATGTATATGAAGTTATACTGAAATGCATTACTTAGCATGGATATTAAGTTTATTTAAGTCATCTGTTGAAATATTTTAAAAATTATACAAATTATACATAAAATGTAGTTTTTTTTTTATAAATATTTTTCTTCTGAATCCATGATTATATATGGTTTAAAGTAAGAGTGAAATATTTTTACCATTTTAATGCATCTCCTCATACTATGTTGTAATATCAAAAACAATGAAATAAATGAAATGAGATTATGATTATCGATGTTTTATATTATTTTTAATTAAAATTACCCAAACATGTATATTCATTTATGTTGATTTTGAGCATAGAAGGAATTACACATCTCTCTTCTCTATAATGGAAAAAATGAATTTAGATCATAGTTACCTAGTTTGAATTCAAATTTTGATTTGAATTCTGTAATTTTGTCTGAAGCATGGATCTATGAAGCAGAGAGAGGATCAAATATCTTGAGGTGCAAACCTATTTTACATTTCAAGACCTTTAAACAAGTTTGCGCCTAGATATATTTCATCTTTCTTGATGCTTGAGATATCCATTGTTAAGATCTTTAATTTTTCGACATATATAGACAAGATGTTCAATTTTTAATTGTTTAATTGCATTTTTTAATGCATAAATGGATTCAATGCCTTGAAAACCCCTTTGGGTGATTGGAATATATAGACTACATAGTTTAGACTTTAATTTGAATTGAAACAATTTTTTTTTTTTGTATATTTCAAACAATTTTGTGTGAAAAGAGCTAAAATGTAAAATAGTTAGATTTGAATATTTTAAATGTTTCAATAACAATTATACCTTTTGTAGATAGATTTCTAGAAATGAACAGTGTAAGTAGGATGCAATGTGCCATTGAAATATTACTATTCTTTCTCTATATATAAAGTTGATATTGAAAAACAATATATAATATGGATATTAATTTTATTGAAATATTTTTAAAAATTATAAGAAATATACATGGTTGCACATTAAAAAAAAAATGAAAATATAAGTTTTTTCTTTTTCTTTTTTGTGTTTATTTTTATTTTTCAGCTTTATCTCTCTTTACTTTACATGGAAATCAAAATATTTTATTTATGATTAAGAGTAAGAGTGAAATAATTTTTCCATTTTTACCACATCTCATGGTTGTAATATCAACAACCATGAATAGAAAATAGTCAAATTATCCTTTTTTTACAATGCTTTTAATTAAAATTCACTAATATCGACATTGTTTATAGTTAAAAAATAAATTATTTTTATTCAAAAAACATATATATATCAACTTGAAATTCAACATGGAAGAAATTGCACATATTCCCATGTTGTAAAATAAGCTTGAGTCTAATTATCAATATTTTATAATTCTTTTATTTAAAATTAAACAAACATGTTTATTCATTTTTATGGTGTGTGAGAACAAGAAAGAAATTACAAACTGTGAATGCACCTTTCAATCCTAAGGTTTTAAATAATATATCTATAATTATCCTATTTTAACTAGGAATTTCCAATATTACTTAGTACTAAAGTTATTACAACTATTTTACTATTTTGAAATTTAAATATAATGCATTCATAAATGCATAATTTAAAAGTGTTTGTTATATTGTATGTTATTAGTATCATATATTACATATTTGTTTATTTCTTTGTTATTATCACAATGGGTATACATTTTTTCTTCTTAAGGAGTTTTGAGCTTTACGCAACACGTACATTTATTATGAAAATTAAGAAATTTCTTTTATTTCATTCTCCAAATTCATTAATGAAATTTATTATTAATTTGTTTTATTAAAAAAATGTGTCAAACTTAAAACAAATTAAACCATGTTTGGTGATAACATATCATTGATAACTTTAAGCTAAACCTATGTACATGCTTCTTGTTATTTGTTATATTAGCAATTGTAATTTCTTCTTAATAATATTTTTCCTTGAAAATTTCTTTCTATATTAATAAGAGTCCACTTAAAAAAATATCAATCCTATGGAATCTTTTAAAAAATGAACTTTTCTATATTTGAGATTATGAATACATAGATACTTAAAACTCGTATATACATTGTGGATTTTTACATACAATGAATTGCTGTATTTCTAATTCATTCTGCCATTTATGTTTTACCAAAAAAATTTAAATGAAATCTATACAGATAGATTGTAGTTAATCCTACATTATTTTATAATAATTTATATGGTTTTGTTATTTGTAGAATCTAACAAATTAATATTTCAACCGCATTTTTAATGCATTTGTTTTTTCAATATTTTTTTTGGTAAATGGAAAAATAAAATATCCATTTAAATATTAAAAAAGAGGAAGGATTCTTACTTTTTCAATACCTTAACCATGGTTCAGACTATGATCAAGAATATTCAATTCCTTGGTCATGATACGTTTGACATAAATAGTCTTTTTTAATTTAAAAATATTGATTGAGGCTTTATTCCTTTATGGATGGCTTAAAGCCTTAATCAAGGTAAAACGTCTAGAGGGTTCACATATACTATTTTGATTTAACAGTCGTTACTAAGTTTCTTGAATTACTTAGATCTATGGATATAATGAAATTGAGTTGAACGACTAGGCCGAGAAAGAGGAGTGAAGTATGGTGCAGAGAAGAAGTCTAAATGGAGTGAAAAATGTGGAGAAAGATGTGCATGCCAATTTTTTGAGCTTATGGAATTACGAAAAGTAAAATATAAGTGAATCAAGGTAAAACTTATAAGCTTTTCATTCTATATATGCTATTAAAAGGTAAAGAATTAGGCGGGAAATCAACGAAAATAAAATAAAAAAGATAACGATGAAGGCAAAGTTTATGGTTTCCAACTTTCCATGCAAGTATTCCACGAAGAAATCATGTCAAAAGAAATAAAAATCTATGAGGAAACATGAAAATAGATGGACATTTGACCTTCAACGGTATTAACAAAGTAATGAATTTGGAGAAGAAACATGGCATTAATAAAATAAAAATAATATTAAATAGAAGTTGAACGAATAGAAGTTAAAAATGGTTTTAATGGCTATACATTTTCTAATCCATGTATAAATTAAGGAAGGAGATTTTGGTTATTGCAACTTAGCATATGTATTTGTAGATGTGGAATAGAGGTGGAATATAGACTAAGAATGTCACTATGAATGTAATAATCTCCTAGAGTAATTGCTACTGAATTAATAAAATATATCAAATTTTAAGTTGTAAATTTGAAAAGATTGTACTAGTATGTATTTGTTATGATTATAGTTTGATAAAATATGGTTGGTAGAATACTTATTTTTATTTGATGAATTTACAAGTTTAATAGTTATGAGTTATTTTATCACGAGCTTTTGATCACAAGCCTTACAATATTTTATTAAGTGTTATCAAGGTAAATCAATCATGAGATTATAGACTTTATAGTGGAAGATGATTGAAACGAGAAAGGGATGTTGTATCTATTGGATAATGTGGAGGTGAAGAGTTCATAGAATAAAGAAGGAGTGATGACACATAGAGGAGGAGGTTGTAGAAGGCATAAAAGATTGGAAGGAGTTTCAATTTTGATGATAAGCTATAATTAATTTGGAAAAATAAATTGTGATGGTAAGAGAAGAACTTGAAGAACAAGTGATGATTAAAGAAAGAATTGTTGCACAACAAGGGAATAAGGAAGATTAGAGAGATGAGTATTACAAGAAGAGGTTGCTTTTAAAGAAATCGTTAAAGTAATCAGGAACTATTGAGAATAAATTTATATACATAGAAATACAATAAGCCAATGGAAAATTTATACATGACACATATCAAAAATATTAATATTATTATTATAAATAAACCTCTTAGGTCATGTTATAAAGCATCAAGATGTAACTAAATCCATTGAATTTAAGAATATGAGGTCCCGTTAGATTAGCTAGGTTGCATAATATACAAAAATTCTACTTTGTTTTGTGCACTATCGGGTTGGTTAGTATAGCTATTCAAATAGTGAAATTCCTACTCAACCATTCAATAAAGTACGTAGTTGAATAACTTAGTCAACTATTAATTATTAACTATCTTTATAAGATCCAAAGGTCTTATAAACCTAATTATATTTTTGTTCCAATTCATGCCCAATAGTATTATGTTTTAGGGGTTCAAGAGGTGAAATTATTTATGTACACTTGCTCATAATTATAACTTCTTGAATTGCTAACATAGACTAAAGTTTCTTAAATTGAAATTTTGTCAAAGGTTTAATAGAAACATAATCAACTTGATCACATGTCCTATAATAAATAAGATTCATAGTATAATATGATACCAACTATATCAAGTAATGATCACTAAACTCCACACACTCCATCTTGATTTCTGCGACATGATTCCCTACAACTTATATCACAATTTGATACTTATGAAAAAATATAGATGATGTCTTCAGTGGATGTTGAATTTATATGGATTCTATGGCATACATGCTCTACACCATGATAATGAATTTGTATGGTTGAAAGTGGGACCATCATGTATCTTTGATAAGATGAGAATATGTGTTAAAAACCAAGATGAAAAATATAGCTAGTGTACACTTCCTTCCAATGCCCTTTTCAACCCAATCTAAATTAGTGTAACTAAGCAACTACTTTATTAATTTGATATAATACTATATACCAAGTTGATAATTCCCCTGTATAATGAATAATTTTGTTTATATCTTTCAAGTGACTTTCTCATAAATCCTAAAAAAATGAGAAATGACATAAAGAACAAAAGATATATTAGTTCAACTTTGAGTAAGATAAAATTACTAATAAGATGTTGATAAAATGTAGAATCCATTTTTTTAAAAAATTTTTGGTTATTTTCATCTTAAACAAAAAATAAAAACATATTAGTTTTTGAAAATAAAAATAATATCATCTATTTATCAAATAGTAATTTCAAATTAATCAAGATGACTTATTTTAATTATATTAACGAATTATCTCTTCATTTTCAAAATCACATCAATATTAGTTTTTGATTAAGGTTAATACCAACATTAAACCTAACTTATATTAAACTCATATATAAAATATCAACATTCATTTTTTATTATATGAAAATATTATTCATTGATATTCTACTCTCAAACTAATATATACCATGTACAGAAACTAGTATAGTTTGCAATATCTCATCACCTCTCTTTTAACGTCTAATAACTTCACATGTTCTCAAACTAATATATAATATGTAGTAATATCTATTTATATGCTCGAGAGGTACATGCTACCATGTTACTTGATTTTTGTAAGATAGCTTTATGATACATTTTATGTAGAATTTTCATTATATTATTGTAAAGTCAACTTTAGTTTTAGTCCCGATTGCAGGTCTGAGACTATTGTAATTGAAAAGGCCCCGTTAGCATTAGTTTGTGTTATTTATTTGTCAATGTTTATCACCGGTAACCAAACTTTTTAAATGGAGCATTATGGTTCAGGATTTATAATCAAAGTTTTTGAACCAACAATAATTTATCATTTTATTGGCCTTTTGTTGAGGCGGGGTGACAAAAACATAGATTATAATTACAATTTACTTCATATTTTGAAACAAGTAAATGCTATCTCGACTAATGCTAGCATTAATTGAAGGCATTAAATGCTTAATGGTTATACATGCTGCCATTAAAATTTGAGAGAGCCATCAAAGTTGTGCTCGAACTTCCATGTACACCGCTCAAAGTGATACACACACCGCCATGCACCTACCTCTCATGAAGCTAATGGTTGCATCCAGTGACTGCATTTCAAAATGGTTGGGCGCACTGGATGATGGCTACAACATTTGGAGTTCGGGCCAAAAATGGTGGAGGCTATTCGATGTAGTAGGAATTGATGATAATCTTCCACCTCAGAAGATCCTCGACATCGAATTGGTCTGACCCGAACCTTGATACATTGGCCTTCACACTTCCTGCACCGAGAGCAGTAAGATATAGAGACACATAAAGCATGGCCATCAATTTACTTCTTGCGGGGACACAATTCTCAACATGGTTTTCTGAACAGGGGGAGGCTGGAGGCTTGCCAGTGAAGTCAATATGGCTAGAAAACACACACCCTACTTTCAGAAATACAATTATGGTGCAGAAATATCTGCAATAAAATTCAGTATTTGCAATAAAATTCGGTGTTTCCCTCCTTTTGTCAGTTCTATAATTTATAAATGTCATTATCTAACTTGAAGCAGTTACTAACATGTTGTTTCCACTTCTTTCATCTCTTGCGCCTTAGAGTGAACCCTCCCGCACCCAGGTTCCAAGTGTGAACTTGTTGCCTACTGTTCGCGTCCCTAACAGGCCTTCCTTCCTTTCCAGTCGTAGCCGCCTATATCTCCGTGTCCGGGCAATGGTTTTAGGACCTGTTCTCTGTTCTTTCTTTTTTTCCCACAACAAGGATGTGAAGAGAAGTGCTTTGTCAACCTTGAAAGCTCTCGTCACTGGTCATGCTCAGAATAAGGTAAATAATGCAGAAATACTCTTCTCAATCTAATTATGTTATAATCATATTTCTCGGTTATTGCCAATTTTCATCGAAAGCGATATAGAAAACAATCACTGAAATGGGGAGCGAAAGTGTTGTTGTTGAATGGATGTGAAAAAGGGCGTCTGTCATGAAAAAGCCATGTAGCTCAGTAGTAGAGAAACTTACAGAAAAATTTCACTGGACTAGATATTAGTCATGTGGGACTGACGAGCAGGATCAGCTTTCCTAACACTGTAAACCAAAATAATTTAAAAGAAAAGGAAAAGCATAACCAATTCAAAAACATAATGTCCGGTGCTTTACCTCGATTATGTTGACAGTAAAATTCAGAAGAGTAGGAAGCGCTCGGCCTCCAACACGGGCATCTACCTCAATCTTCAGGTGCTAAAACCAAACTTCTGTTGTTGGCAACAGAATCCCAACTCTGTAAAACAAAAAAAATTTCCTCCATCATCGCAATTGCATGACATTCATATAATTTCATCATTGGAAAAAGCTCAAACTTGACGCCAGATACTCTGTTTTACCTGTCAATCCTATGTTTCAGCTTAGTGAAAAACCGCTCGTTGTCCACTTCTGCCACCTGCATCACTTTCTCAATGAACTTCCCTCTTCCCACTGGGCTTCCTTCAACCACATATCATAGTAGCTCCTCCATTCAACTTCTTTGCGCATGCCAGAAAACATAAACATACTTCTCTAACGCACCTGGCATTAACGCACTAACTCATTTTTGTATAGTTGAGACAGGTGGTATAAATGCATTCAGCTTGTCCTCTTAACGAACTTTTAAAACTTTTTAAATTGTTACTTTTAAATTTCTATAAAATAAATAAACTATATATAAATTGCCGTCGAATTTCTGTCGGATTGATGCGCTTTTTCTCGCAATTTTTCCAAAGGCACGAGAAGACAATATTTAAGATTGGTTTCTCTGTAATACATAATACAAATAATTCTTTTAAAGCCGATAGATATTCCTTCTCTTCACACCAAGTTCATGTCGAATGAAAATCTATTCCCAAAAATAGTAGGATGTTTATATAAGGCTGGATATATAATATTATTAATTAGGCATAACCAACACGTAAACTCTAGATGTTATGCTTACCAAAATCCACTTTCTTCGAAATATATAGGGAAGGTTAACTTGGCTTCCTTGTAAATAAAAATTTACAGTTGCAACACAGTTGGTTAGAGTTTCAGTTTGCAAGAACTCTGAATACTATGTTTTAGTGGCATCTACTTTCTAAATACTATGTTCTGCTTGCATCCATCGGAATCCACTTTTTGTGTGGTCGGTCTATGGAGAGCTATGGATAGTTGAATTCTCACATGACGAAGATAATTTATCATCGAATACAACTTGTTCGGGTTTATATATCCAAAATATCAAGTTCATTTTTTTGCAGAGATGTTCCTTTTAACAGAGCCACGCTATCACAAATTTCATTAAAGGTTATTTTTTCTACGATGTCTATGCAAAAACATTTGAATTGGTTTAAAAGTTACGAAAATTCATTATATATTAAAAATAAATTTTAGTGAAACACATGCATTTCATGTGCATTTCAGCTCCAGAAATTATAGGTTCAAATTTAAAAAAATTTAGTCAAATACTTATCTCAGAAATTACAGGTTCAAAGTCAAAAAAATATGTCAAAAACTTATCAACGACATGATCAATCACAGAATTATCTGTCTGATGTGTTGGTTCTGTTTGTTGGCATTCCAGGTCACCCTTTGTATTTGCAACAATGATCGCTAAAGCAAGTGTAGATGCAATAGTCTAGTACTCAGCGACAGGGACTTGCTGCTTCGCAGCCTCCCTTGTTTATTAAGATATTATTCGTTGATGCTTTGTACTCTTAAACTAGTATATTTAGTAATTATATTGTGTACTCTTAAATTAGTATATTTAGTAATGTCACATCACTTTTTAAATTTTTAAATATGCAAAACTATATACCCTAAGAACTTTTATGTGGGCTAAGCTCTTTTATTTATATGCTTTAGTGGTACATGTTACCATGTCATTTTATTATATTGGCTGAAGTAGTTATGACACATAAGTTTTTTCTTGATTGTATATTAATTTAAATTTGATCAAAAATTGGTATACTTTCTCAATAATTCAACTTTAATATTTTTGTTATTATTATTTTATTATAATTTAAATATATTTTAACATCGTTCAAATATTATTTCTAAATGACGATGGCCTGCACCGATTGTATCTCTATAATGATGCTCAATTTATTATTGCTTTCGAGAGACTTCTTCTGATATAAGGTATTGTGCTCGCTTTGTGAGAGACTTCATTTTATTAGAGCAGCGTATGTTGGTTTCCGCTCCATTGAAATTTTATTAGCACCAACTCCAGAGTCATTCAAGTAGATGGAGGGTGACCATTTCTGTCATGAATGAAAACACAAATGTCAAGTTACATGATTGTCCTTTTGCAATTATTGTGATTTTTATTATACAAATCAAAGGAATGTAGAATTTATTATAGTTATTTATGAGATCCGTGTAAATCACATTTACTTTCACATTTTTGTTAACCTGTCTTCTTATTATTGTTGCTTTAATTTCACACTCTCTCAACATATAAATACCTTATCCTAGAACTTTATTATAACATAAAAAATAAATTCAAATATATTATAAGAATTCATTCAACAATAAGTCATTGTACTTTAAATTTACAGTCATAAATCAAATCCTTCTTCTCTACATATGCATAAAAGAAATTCTTTAGATTTAATATAAAATTAAATCAAAATAATTATTTATACAAAATTATATTTATAGCAATGTTAAATTAACTGATAAATTTAGACAAAAATTTCAAGGTCATATATTCTATTTTAGTGAGGTTGCTTTAGATTTGGTATCCAATGCTGAGCTCTATTCACTATTATAGTGGATCAATTTTAGTTACTCTACCATTTGTTATCACTCTAATAATTCTTAAGTTGTGAGATTTTTTATTTTTAGTCAAAGAACATTAGAGGTAACCACAAACCATCTTTTAAACTCTAAGATCTAACCTTCTTAGGGTTCAGAGAGGGCTCTCTATGTAAGCTTTAAATTTGTTTTAATTATATGATATTAGGCTACTTATGATGTGCAGATTGGTTTTGGCTTGGTTTGGTTTGGTGGGAAAAATCAATTAATGAGATGGGTAGTGATAGATTTGTTTGTCCATTGGGCTAAGGAGTCAAATGTCAAGTAGGCATGACTAGGATCAAGGTCAAAAAGTCAAATATTTTCAAGGCAAGATAGATAAGTCATTGAAGATCTTGGAAGGATGATTAGTGAAGTGGCTTGATTTGAATAAAGAGCAATGAAGGATTCTTTGATCCAGATAAGGAAGGAGAAGAGAGGGGTCATTCGAAAGAGGGAGAAATTAAGGGTTCCCTACTCTGGAAATCAGCAAAAAACATAGAAATGATAATTAGTTAAAGACAGGGTGATTTTAACAAATCTTGTAATAATACTCGTAGTTCATCATTCAAATTTAGAACACATGTATGGATGCATGTAAAACATGAGAAGATAAACAAAGACAGTAGAAAGTACTTCACTTCAATGGCTCATCACATGAATCCTAAAATATGATGCTAGATGATTTGATCCAGTCTGCTACTTGAACTTGCTACAAAAAACCTCCAGATACAACAAAAATGACTATAGCAATCTTCAACAATTTAGTCCAGAATAATACTTCAAAAGATGAAGTATATATACAAAAATGTTTACAAAATATCCTAGAATAATCATAGGATTTTTCTAAGGAAAATAAATATCTTTTACAACAAAATAGTGACAGCTGCTTAACAACTTAGCAAGCTATCCTATTTATCTAAATAAAATATAACTGCAGTTTTGGATTGGGTTTAGCTGGCTAATTTTCTTTCTTCAATGCTGGCATAAGATATTTCAAATATATTTTGAAATATAATCTTCTTATCTGATACTCTTTAGTCACTTATACACTTTAACCACTGTTTAACTGCCTTACTGCTGTAATTTTCTATTTTCACTATGTAAAATCAGCCAGCTGTTTTTATCCTCTTCTCTGCAATTTGTCTTTTACAGTAAGTCAATGAGTGATTCCCAATATTATTCATCAGGAATTTTGACATCTTTCAACTTCCTAAATTCTCATCTACCTCAGTGTACTTAGAAAATGTTGGTTTTTTAACAAATAGGTGTTTTATCCCATGCTATAGATAAAACAAGTCTTCAAAACTTTTATGTAAAACCTTTCCTGTAGGAATTCCTTGTCCTTCTGTTTTATCTACCTGCTCTTTTGCATAATCTCTTATCTTCTTGCTGTAGTCCTCTTGTGGCATGAGTTTATCATTAATAACCAAGATGTTTGGAAAAAATATTTTCCTCAAGATCTCAAATTTAACCATAAGTTTAGTTATGAGCATGTTCATGTTTTCACACTTTTCTTCTAGTTGCTTCATCAAATTCTTCTTTGAAATTGCTTTCCTTATTTCAAGGATTGTCTCTGTTCTATCAGTAATTTCTATCTCCTCTAGTTCTTGCTTGTTCTTTTTGTTGAGAAATTTGATTAATTCTAGGGCCTGTTGAGGTTTGCACCTAGTTCCTCCCTTGTTTTCTGAATCTCTTCTTGGGCTGCCTTCAGTTAATCCATTTTCTCATATATTACCTGTATTGATGGCTAAACACCATTGATGGATTCAATGATTTTACTCCATAGTTGGTTCTTTACATAGGACATTGGCTCTTTCAAAGTCAAATCCTTTTGTAGATTCTTCAACTCAACATTTAACATATTAGCCCTTTGTTCTTGAGTTTTGGCATTGATTTGGGCTAGATTTTTAGTGTCTTCCAAATTTTTAATCATTTTCTTCAACCTATTGATCTCATTGGTTTGAAGTGTCATTTCCTCCATGTCTTTGATAAGCTTACTGGCTTCATTTTTTGGTTGTACTGTTTATGCAGATGACTCTGTAGCTGAGGTAGTAGAAGATGTAACTGGCACTACTGTGGCCAGTGGTAATTTTGGTGCCAAATTTTCTGCCAGAGTTGAAGGAAAAATTGTAGTTGCCATGGGAATTACTGTAGGAAATTCCCATGCTTTTGTATCTTCTCTTTCATGGAAAGGGTTGTCCATTTGGATTTCCATCTCTTTTATTTGTGCTGTCAATTGTAAAATCAAGTTCATCATATCATCTTTCTGGCTTGCCTCTCGCACAATTTCTTTGGCTTGTGGATTTTCTGTTGGTGGAAGCTTGAGTTGTTTTCTAAGTGCTGCAATGCCATCATTCATTTTCTTCACCAATTCTTTTGCAGCCTTCACATTGGCAGGATCATATCCTACTTGAATAACCAACTCTTCTAAAGACTTAATCCTAAGATCTTTAGCATATGAGGAAGGCTTATCCATCTTCATTTGATCTCTAATATTTCTTATTGTATTCTGAAGCTTTTGGGCACTCATTGCCTTTGTAGTAATGGTAGAATAAAGCATCTCAAAAGTTTTTCTATGGAACTCAATTTGATCTAATGTGTGAATACTTTCTGTACGTACTTCAAGGTAACCTTTTTTGTAATCTGCCACCGTTTTGGGAGTCTTAACTGTTGATTGAAGCGCTGACATAATCAACTTCTTTTTTGAATAATCAAAAGCTGATAGAAGTCTATTCTGGATCCTTGGTGTTTATTTTAAATACTGAGAATAAATCTCATTCTTGATTTCTTCATTCTTGGCTTTTATTTGCTTATATTTCTCCCTGATGTCGATATCTTTATCCTCTGCTGACTGTGAGGAGGATGCTTCAATATTCTATTACTTCTCAACCATTTGTGTGTCTGAATTATCTTTATCTTGCTCATTTATAATGACCGTAGCAGCATCTGTGTTTGTCTCTGGAACACTTGTGTCTTCCACTTCTATGGTCTCTTTTTCTTTATCAACTGGATTGAGCTTAGGATTTTTATTATATCTGAGTTTAAACGTAGTCTCTGTAGTTTTCTCAGTAGTGTAAGTACCTTCTTCTTTGACTCTTTGGTAGCTTTATCTACTTGATTCATAGTTTCCAAGGTGTGACTAGTATCACCCTATCTTACTGCTTCTATCAAGGTATTTCCCAGCCACTCTGCTTGATTAGAAAATTGCTCAATATTTGGCCTTTTATCATGTATATAAGGTGTTATTTTGAATTTAACCCTCATTTTGCTAAGAATTCCTTGAGGGTAATAATTCCATAAGAAGTTAAACTCAAATTTGTACTCAATTAACTCTTTTTCTTCTTCTATTGCTGCACCTCTGTGATTACAAATGAAGGGTCCTATCTAATTTTTCAACTTAAATTGGGTCTTCTTTTTGGCTGCCAGGAAGTTGATTGAATCTGAATTGAGAATTTGCCTGATGTAATCGAAGGAAAAAACTCTCATTGGCACATAATTAGGTAGTTTATAGGGTAAAATATTGAACCCAAAAAATTTGATTTCTGTATGGTTCGGATATAAGTACCAATCTCTAGTTTTACTTTGTTCTAACAGTTGTAAAACTTTCTTTATCTCATCTTTGATTCTTGGTTGTACCTTATTTGTAAGCATATTAACCAATGGATGAACAAAAGAGCCTATAAAATCTGCATAACTAAACTTCGTTGACTCTTTTCTGATCAAAGATGTCCAATAGATGATTGAAATTGAGTTCCCTTCTACATGAAGCTTCTTAAGTGTTATTGGAAACTTGTCTGCTTGAAAGTATAGGAACATATGAAAAAGAAAGGAAGTATATCTAAATACTCCTTTAGTTGGAAATTTTACGAGTTGATCATGGATGTCCTCATCTATGTATTCAACATAATTGTAAATGATAGAAGGAGGTTGTCCTAGTACAAAGGTAGATAGAAAACCTAGGATGGACTCATCTGTATGCTCATCTGTAAAATATCCTAGGATAAAGGACAACATGGATATGACATGCATAGAACCTTCTGGAACTTTTGAAGTAGAATAAGGAGGGTTTAGTTTTGGGATTTCAACATAGGCAGGCATGGAATCTTGAAAAATCTGAAACCTTTTAGGAAAATATAGACCAATGTAAATCTTGGTGAGTGCTTCTATGGATAAAAGGAACTGTATTGGAATGTGGTTTGAGCTGTAGAATTAGGTTTATTGACTCAATAGTAATTGTGAAAAATACTTCTTTATTTTCATTTACCATGGCTCTTTGTTCAAGTGCATAATAAGACTGACACAACCTTATAACTTCTGGACACTGATGAGTGAGTGGAACTACATACTTGGGTAGATTTGACTCCCAAATATGTACTTCACCTCCCTGATCTAATGACTTTTCAAGACTCCAACAGTGGAGTTCTTAAAGATTAAATTCTATCACTGGATCAACTATTTTGTAATCCACATCTGCTAAGGGTGTATGTTCAATGTCTACAAGAGGTGGTTGTAGAGTGTTTACAACAATTGTGGTTTTGGAAGACACTGCTGGGTTTGATTTTGACATTTTTAGACCTTCTAGGTGCTTGAAACTATGAATTTTGGCTTTTTGAACTCTTCTATAAGATTGAATTGTTTACGAAAGTGTTTTTGACTTTAACAAAGGTTTATGGATAAAAATAGAGATATCTTGGCTTTATTTTGATTTTAAACCTTTTCAGTTTGGCTTTAAACTGTTCTTCAAGCTCCTTTAGTTTCAGGAAATGTTATATAAGGGTTTTTTCTGCTTTTTTGAATAAACTGGACTAAAAATGGTTCAAATTGGGAACAAAAAGATTGTGATCTTTTGCAAAGGGTTTCTGGATAAATTCGAAGTCATTTCAAGGTCTGCAAAGGCTAAATATATTTAGTTTTTCTTTAAAAACTGTATGCAGTATGCAAACTGGGTTTTATCAGAGTTTTTATAGTTAATTCATTCTTTGCAGATCAATATAAGGATCTTTCTATGGGTAAATGGGCTTCACAAGGCTCAATTGATTAGAAATGGCTAGTTTTCAAATGATCAAGAGGTTATTTTTTTCGAAGAATACTAGTTTTCGCAGGTATTTGGTATTTAAAATAGTTTCAGCGGCATCGTACATGTTTCTAATGGCTTTTGAAGTCTTATGGAAGTCGAACTGAAGCTTCCAGTGATCTTGACAACAATTGTAATGAATTTTTTGGTTCCTTGGGCTTGAAAACAGGTGCACATGGCTCGTTTGTTCAGTTGGAGATGAATATAACACACAGATAATACAAAAAAGTGTTTAGCTACATGCATAGAAATATTTATAGTGTTTTTAGGTCAAAACAAGGTAAACATTGAATGCGAGTTAACTGCGAGTAAGGATGGTTTTGGGGCTAGCGGGAGAAAAGCCATTGGTGGTTATCATGCGGGCTGTAGACGATAAGTGGTTTTCTCGGGTCGAATGCGATCCAGTCACATATTGCCGCATGGAGGAGAGATAGTATGGCCAAACTGCCCATTTCGTAAATATGAAATTGATTGTTGATCGCCAAGTTTAAATGCGAAATTGCGTTTGGATCGTTGGATCTGGGCAGATAAGTGCAAATGGTGGAGATTACATGAGGGAATTGCTAGATAGATGGGGCATGGGGCCCGGATCTTTTGTGTTGTGGTGGGGTTATTTTAACGTTTATAACATAGTTTTAAATGTAAAACTAATGTTTATTTTGATATGCGGGGTAAATAAATTTACACAACAAATGACATATTTACAAATGTTTTAAAACCATTGGAGAAGGTTTTATAATGTTTTTAACCTATGGGGAAAGGGAGGGGGAATATTACATGTGGGTAATATAAAACCATAGGTTAACATTAATAAGTGGGTTTTTTAGGATATTTTTAAATAAATGAATTAATAAATATATGGGAAGGGGTAATCTAAAGGGATTAATATTTTATGTTAAACATTAATATGAAATGAAATGTAGTGAATGGAAATACAAAAAATAAACCAAGTAAAGTGTAAAAATAAACCTTTTTAAGCACAAATAATTTTACTATTAAAAATTTACACTTAAACTTAGGATACATTGTATTTTATGGGTTTTTGAGCGTTTTTTGGATGAAATGAAATTAATTAAGAGGGGATTTTACTTTCTCTAAGAAAAAAATGTGTTTTACTTAGGAAAAGGGATTATATTTTTGGAAGAAGGTGAATATGATGGGGAAATGGGCTTTTATGAAGGGAATCCAATATTTTTAACCAATCATTTATTAAGCTTTGGGTCTGGTCCCAACAGAAGTCAGAGAAATGCTTTGAGCCTCTGTAACAAAAGGTTTTGAATACTGGATCATTGTGGGGGAGGGGAAATTAGTAATTTTCCAGATGATTATTTATTACATGCCTTGCACAACTACTTTCTACCTACCCATCATTATTCTAACATTTTTTACTTCATTTGCATGGGTGCATTTAAGCTTGCAACACTAAATCCATTTTTCTTTTAAAGCATAAAACTGTCTAATTCTAACCTTATTTCATCCGAGAGCTCAGATGAAACTATTGAGCTCCTCATTTATTTTATAACTATATACTAATGTGTCAAGTTTAAACTGTTTGACATATCTTTATTTTCTATCTAGAACATGAAATTCAAAGCATAAAAAGTTAAGATTAGACTATTTAACTAATCATGGATTATGGCATTTGGAACAATCTGCACATAATCATTATTTTTGCAGTAAAAGTAAATAGTAGTGGCATTTTGACTTGCTCACTTTCATGTCTTATTATTATCTCTTTTTTCTTTTGGGGTCCATTTTTATTCTTTTTAATATTTTCTTTTCTAAGTCCTTTGATCTTTCTTTTATGACTTTTACCCTCTTTTCATTTTTTATTATTTTCAAATATGGGAAAACAACTTGCGGAAAGCAAGGTATGTACATATTTACAAGACTATCAAAGCCAATTCAAAAATTATGAACCCTATTATTATAGAACCCTAACACCATTAACAAGTCATTGTATTATTTAAAAATAATAATAAATGAACATTCACTTCTCAGTAGTAGAGGTTAAAAAGTGCCACATGCCACTTCCAAATAATTAGATTGCGTATATTTATTTAATTATTATTATTTTTAAAATTTATTATAAATAACCTATTTTAGAATACTACTTTCACATCAGAAAATGATGTAATCATAATTGTGTTATTTTTTAATATATTTCATAATTAGTGAATTTATAATGATATTTTTTATGGACAGTTTATTATCTTTCAATATGGGTATTTAACAATTCCAAAGGCATGGGATCAAGTGCCGTCATATTGCTGATGTGAACTTGTAACTTCTATTATTGTAAATTATGATTTTAAACAAATCTCATGTTCTACATTTATTTAATTGGTTAATGCAACAACCTACTAATAGTATTTACAAGCCTATCTATTCTAAACCTTAAAACTAACTTGAATTCAATATTTTTATTTTTATTTAGCTATATTTAGACTAAGGGGAAACTAGCTACTATGTTGCACTTATTTAGGATATTGTTATTATACATTTTGTGTGGAATTATCATTATATTTTTGTAAGGTATGTCAAGTTATTTAATATAACATAATTATCATTATATTATTGTAAGGTATGTCAAGTTATTTAATTTATATTAGGCAAGTTATAGTAAATTTTAATATAATAATAAATTATATATTAATTTTTAATAATATATGAATATTAATTACTGTTTTGAGAGATATATGATAAATATAACAAGAGATTTTAAATGTAAATATAATTTATTATAAATATAATAATATATATTAAAAAATTTAACTAGCACAATTACATTATTAAATGTGGTTGATATAAGTTAAAGAGATTATTTTCCATCTATTACATACATACAAACTCTATTTAAATATTTGATGAATATAAGACAAATCAAGAATAATTAATTCAAACCCTTACATGCATAAGTAGGTAAAGGAAATTGTTAACTTCTTTAATATTCATTAAACTTTTAAAATTTTTAGAAATCTACCATTCTTAAATATTCTAAAATCCACCATTCTAAAAAAAAGATTGATCCTTTGACATTAAACTTTGAATGTGATTTAATCACAATTGAAATTCTTATATAATAAAATATGTGGCAAAATAAATTTATAACTAGTTTCCTTGTTTCAATATCAAACCCCGATCCTTTTAAAATTCAATATACAAAAAGAAAACAAATATCAGTCAAATCAAATATAATCACTTATGGAAAAACTAATTTTATAATTTTCAATTATCTTTTATTTATTGTTAATTTAAATAAATTATTATTGTTGATATTTTTTTTATAATTACCTTTCAATTCATATAAATATATATTAGCACAACCACATTTATCAATATGGTTGATATAGGCCGATAAAAATATATGAAACACATTTACAATCACATTTATCAATGTGGTTGATACATCCCAATAGATACATATCCTCTACTCGCCATGTTAATAACCATTAAGTGTATTTTATTAAAACTAACTATTTCTCATTATTAATAACTATATAAATAATAGTAGCCATATTAGTTTTTACTTATATATTTACACTTATTATATTAACATTATTTTGTGTATTAATATAATTATAGTTATTACATCAAAGTTTTCTAATATATTAATACTTATATTTAAAACTGTAATATAATTCACATTTAACATAATAATAACATTTAGTTATTATAGCCCATAGGGGCATGGTCTAGTGGCTAGCAGACGCACTGTTAAGGCGTTCGTGCTGTTAAGCAGGTCACGAGTTTGAGCCTCATCTTATCTGAGTACCGTTCTTGCAGGCAGGGAGGTCCTTGAGAGGTTATAGTGGTAGCCGGGGGGTTTGACCCCACACCTCGCATGTGAAAGCTGGTCGATGTTTCTGATTCCTTTGACTTATAAAAAAAAAACATCTAATTATTTAGTATGTATTCATCTTTACCATTATATCATCGTTAATAATTATTATATATTTATTAATATAATCATCAATATATTTTCTATGATCACTTGGTATATATTAATAAAATTAACAATATATAGACATATATTAAACTAAAATATATTATACTATTACTTCAAAATTATATATAAATAATAAGAAAATAATATATCAAATTAATATTTTATATACTAATAAATTATTTTATAATATAATACAATATAATACATAATAATAATATATCATAAAATTTTGGGTTTAGTATAGAAAATATTAAGGTTTAAAACCCTCATATATTAAACCTTAAAGTCTATTAATTCCAAGATTTATTACTCCTTTGTGTTTTAAATATTGATCCCAAGATATTAATAACTTTTAGGAATTGATATTTTAAACCCAAGGGATTAATAAACTAAAGGGATTAAATTGTAAACACAATGAGTTATTAATATTATAAATCGAAGAAACTAATAAACTCAAGGGTTTAATATTTATAAATCTAATGAATTAGTAAACCCAAGGGATAAATATTATAAACCTAAAGAATCAACAAACACAAGCAATCAATATTAAAAACACATGGGACTAATAAACCTTAACAATTAACATTTGAAACCTGAGGAATTAATAAACCGTAGGAATTAATATGTTAAAATCAAGGGATTAGTAACCCAAGGGATTATTAATATTATAAACCCAACGGACTAATAAATCCAAAAGTTCAATACTATAAACCCAAAGAATTAGTAAACCCAAAGGATACATATTATAAACCTAAGCGACCAACAAACCCAAAGGATGATTGTTAAAAACACAGTAGATTTATAAACCTGTAAATTAATATTTTAAACCTAAGGGATTGATATTTTAAACCCAAGGGATTGATACACCCACATGATTATAAATATTATAAACCCAAGGGATTAATAAACCCTAGATATTTTTAATATTATAAACCCAACCACATTAATCAATATGGTTGTAATGATATAAATTTAATATTAATCATAAAATTAATATTCATATTGATAAGTATATAATAATAATAATATAGATAAATGTCTTTTGGATTAATCACATCATTAAGATTTGGTCAACGTTTCAAACCAATTAATGTGGTTCATCCCTAGGACAAGGTGAAAAAGTCAATCGATCTTATTAAATAAATATTGAGGATGCATCATTGCCCATAATTAGTCGCTCAAAACTAGTTGTTAATAAATTAATTAATTAGTTATTTGGGAATGATATTAAAAATAATTACTAAATTTTGAATTAATAAATATTATAATAAATTGATTAAAAGTTATTATTAATTGGGTTAGTGAATATAAAATTTTTATATAAATATTTTAATACAACTGATTAAAATTTCATTTATTTTAAAATAATTTATTAATATATAATTTTATTATTATATTAATATAATACATAGAAAAATATATAATATATTATAAGGTAATACATAGTATAATATATAAGATAATAACAAGGGGAAGAATAAATAAAAGATCAAGATATAAAGTGATCTTAAAATGGAACTATTTGTAATGCTATGCAAAGTATCCATTCTCAAAGAATTTACTGTGAAAAGTGTTCTCCATGACTTGCAGGTTAAAAAAAGTAGTTTTGGTTTGTTTCTGAGTTTTATGTGTGAGGATTTGTTAATTAAATTTATTGTTTAACATATCACAGTAGAAATACACAACAAGTAAAATTCACCATAACATAACACAGCAAATTATTGAGGCAGTTCACCCCTCCTGGGCTACATCTGCCGGTCCAAGGCTCCCCAGTGGCATGTCCTTTCTCTATTAATTTGTTCAAAATGGTTACACAGTCAAAAATATGCCTAAAAAGGAAAAAAACAATTGTAAATTCAACTTCAGAAGATAGAAAATAGCTAGAAATGGCTTTTGTTTCACTTTAAAGAATGAAATACAACCCAATATGGTGCCTTCTCCATGATGGCCCTGATGGCTCCTTCATCTTCCCTAAAGAAAAAGCTGATATAAATCACCTCTGTTCACTCTAAAACCTATTCTAAAACTGCTCGAAATTCTGCAGAAACCAAAAATTGACTAAAATTTCATCGTGTTTCGTTGAAAATTGATAAAGTTACGGCAAAAACAAATTTTTTCCTAGTGTCCCCAAAAATCCTTCTCCAAAACTAGAGGAACTCTAGTTAACTCGACAAAAATGGTGGAAGGATGAAAAAGACAGACTGCACTCCAAGGTTGGCGGAAATAGTTTATGGTTGGCATTCAATTTAAGGTGGGGTGGGGTCACATGTGACCGCCGCTCTAACCGCTGCTTTAACCGCATACATATCAGTTGAAAGACCGTTACATTAAACGTGATGGGGTGTTGGCCACATGGCCCATCCAAACCACAAGATTTTGGTTAACCATCAAACAATGGTGGATAAGTTTATGCCCCGGGTCAGGAGCACTGAGTCATGTGGATGGGGTAGGTGTTTTCAGGGCTATCTCTTATATTTTTCTGCTCGAAATCATTTCAAACTTCAAATAAATCTTGCACCCTACACATGTTAAGTACTAATGTGTAGCCTGCCTAGTCGGCCCTATGGGTTGGCAACTAGTCAACTCGGGGTCAATTCCTATGACTTGCAACAAAATTTTTGTAACGCCAAACAACTTCGGCCTGGGGCCATATGGCGGCCTCCGGGCTTGCCACATGGCACCCTCTGATTGGCCACATCACAAAAATTCAAACCAACCACCAATCATCAAATGGCACTTGTTGACCATTGATATGCCCTCCAAGGAATATTCTAGGGGATATTTTGAGGAATATTCTTTTTTAAAATTTTCACAAATTTAAAAAATCAAATTTGGTCAACTGAATTTTGAAGTTTACTAGAGATTTCAAACCTCAATAACTTTCACATACGACCTCAAGTTTGAGAACCACTCACGGTGTTAGAATTTCAACGAAGAGACCTTTCCAATCATTTAGATTGCAACCATTTTTGAGCACTTCCATTTTTGAGCAATTTTTTAACTTGGACATGATCTCTTGATCACAACTCCCCAATTAGAAGCTTTTGGACCCCAAAATCTATCTGAAATACAAAAACTGAAGATGAGGAGATATATTCTCCACTCTTCCAACCTTCAACCACTGAAATCTCCCCGATTTCATAAAATTGAGCTTCTCATAAAAAGATAAATTCCTCCATGAATATGTTGACTGACTATTGCTAATATTGACTGTGTCATGATGAAAATTTTTGAAACTTGCAAAAAAACAACTTAAATTTGTAGAAAGCATACTATTCCTACAATGTTCTATCTTCAAAGGAAACTGAAAATAAGATTCACCTTGCCAATTGTCCTCATGGCGATTTTTTGTTGAATGAGCCATGTACTTGTGTCAATTCCTGACCAAGTTTCCTCGCCATAGTACTCTGCCATTCTGAAATTAGCAATGATCATTGCTGAACTTTGTGTCCTCTTTGCTTGCATGCTTAACCCATTCTTGGATTTTTTCAGCACCTTGCACTGACACTTTGTTTTCTACACCAATCGACACCAAAGACACTTGCTGCAACTTCTTGTCATCTTCTTCCAAAGACGAAATGCTTTCAGATTGAAAAAAATCATCGTTTACATCAACAATAACATGAAAAGGATTATGTACAAATTCTTTTTGCTTAATCATCAACAAAGTCAAATTTGACTTGCGTTGATAAGCCTTTTCAACTACCTTGCATTCACTAAAGAAGATTCTAGCTTCTTCCGATGTGCTCTCACAATAAACTCCTTGCCATCCTTGAATAAAAGGTACTTGTTCTCATGGCGATGGAGGATCGCTTTCCTATCATATAAGTAAGGACTGCCCAATACCACACTTGTAATTTCAAGTGGTACCACATCTAATTCAACCATATCAATATAATGAGTTGTTATGGCGAAGCGCAACATGCACTTCCTTGAAACCTGTAAATTTACATCCTTACAAATCCAACCAAGAGGATAACGTTTAGGATGTGGAATGGTTTCAAGATTCAGCTTCTTGAATAAGTCTTCAGAAATAAGGTTCGCTTGTGACCCACTGTCAAATAGTGTGTCTATATTTGTGTGTTTGGAAATGATCCTCACATGAAATAGCTCAATTCTCTTCTCTTCACTTGGAGCTTCTATGTGATAGTTTGAAAAACTAGAACTGGGTTTAGTTTCATTTGCAATCTCTTTTCCCTTTATGTTCTTTAGTGCCATAGCTATGCTTTTAGTTTCATCTCCTGATTCAGACCCTAAGTGTTGTTCAGCTATTGCAATTATCTTGCATTTTTCTTTGGCTTTATCTCTGGTTTTAAATTTTTCTGGTTTCAACTCTGGATGAAGTTTCTAGCAATGGTCTTCATCATGGCTTGTTTTGGAAAATTTTTTGCAAAATAATTTTCTCTTCTCTTTCCTAGAGTTTGCATTTCTCTTTCTCCCTTTGCCTTTAAATTCACTATCCTCATTCCCATCAAAATATTGTTTACCTCTAGCCTCTAAACGCGTGGATTGGACACAAACCTCGTCTAGACAAGTAGGATTGAACATAATAATAGTATGTATTAGGTAGCTGTGTAAACCACCTATATATTTTAGAAAATTTTCTTGGCTATGCAAATCAATTCCTAGTAAAAGAGCCCTTCGTCTAAACTGTTGGGTGTAATCTTGTACATTTTTTCCCTTAAGTTGTCTAAAACTTTACCTATTCATGATAGCCTTTTGTAAATGAGCTAATGGATAAAATTTCTTTTTAATTGCAGAAATAGAATCAACCCATGATAAAGTGATCTTACCATGTTTTCTAATCTCATCCTTGGTTTGGGCTTCCCACCATGCAAATGCTGCACCATCCATTCTCAAAGAGGCTAACTGAATCTTGGTGTCATCATCATGAAGGTTCTGTATCCTCAAGTAAACTTCCAACTGCGTTATCCAATTTTCAAGTTTCTCTGCTTTTACTTCACCATTAAACATAGGCAACTCAAACTTAACATCAAGCTTTAAAAATGAACTTTTACTAGTGTTTTTTAACTTATGATATTGATTGACTGAAGTAGAGGATGACAATGTAGAGGAAGAGGATGAATATAGGGATGGTGTATCACCATTTCCTCTGTGTCATTTGTTTGACTTTTCATCACTTTTCTTTCCTCCTGAAGAACCCTCTCCTTCCTTGTGGTGTTTCGACCCTTCTCCTTCAAGCCTTTCATTCATTTCTTGGTAGAGTATCCTCACCATCTTAGTCATGTCTAGGAAAGCCTTTTAGAACATTGATTCTTCTTCTTTGGGATCAGTGTCTTCAGGAACTTATCCTTCTCTTGAAGACATGCTTAAGACTTGTTCTGTGGCTCTTGGAGGTGAATTAGAAGGTGGAGTTAATGGCACTCTAGCCCTCCTTGGTTGAGGATTAGTTTGAGCTCTAACCAACTATCCTTCCCCTCTCTTGAGCTTAAGCCTTGTAAGCATCAAAAATTGCAAACAATCAACTATATCTTTGCACAAGAACAAATGCAGAGTAAAATTCTAGCTTCGATACCAACTGATCTAAAAATGGAAATATTTTTAATTTTATTCAAAGTACGCATTCTCAAAGAATTTAGTGTGCAAAGTGTTCTCCATGACTTGGAGGTTAAACAAAGTAGTTTTGGTTTGTTTCTGAGTTTTATGTGTGAGTATTTGTTAATTAAAGTTACTATTTAACATATCACGGTAGAAATACATTGAAAGTAAAATTTACCATAACATAACACAACAAATTGTTGAGGTAGTTCACCCCTCCTGGGCTACATCTGCTAGTCCAAGGCTCCCCAATGGCATGTCCTTGCTCTATTAATTTTCTCAAAATGGTTACACAGTGAAAAAAATTCCTAAACAGGAAAAAAAAATGTAAATTCGACTTCAAAATATATAAAATAGCTATAAATGGCTTTTGTTTCACCTTAAACAGTGAAATACAACCCAATACAGTGCCTTCTCCATGATGGCCCTGATGGCTCCTTCATCTTCCCTAAAGAAAAAGCTACTGTAGATCACCTTTGTTCACTCTGAAACCTCTTCCAAACTACTCAAAATGCTAAAGAAACCCAAAATTGACTAAAATTTCATCTTTTTTGGTCGAAAATTGAGAAAGTTAAGGCAAAAACAAATTTTTTCCCAGTGTCCCCCAAAATCCTCCTCCAAAACTGGAGGAACTCTAGTTAACTCGACAAAAATGGCAGAAGGCCAAAAAAAGCGGACTGCGCTCCAAGGTTGGCAGAAACAGTTTATGGTTGGCATTAAATTTAAAGCAGGGCGGGGTCACATGTGATCGCTGCTCTAATCACCACTTTAACTACATACATATCAGTTGAAAGACCGTTACATTAAACGTGATGTGGTGTTGGCCACATGGCCGATCTGAACCGCAAGATTTTGGTTAATTGTCAAATTTTCAAACAACCATAGATAATTTTAAGCCCCGAGTCAGGAGCACTGAGTCATGTGGATGGGGTAGGTGCTGTCGGGGGTAGCCGTGAGGGGCTAGCCCTTATATTTTTCTGCTCGAAATCATTTCAAACTTCAAATAAATCTTGCACCTTACACATGTTAAGTACTAATGTGCAACCCACCTGGTAGCCCCGTGGGCTAGCAGCTGGTCGACCCGGGGTCGAATCCTATGATTTGCAACAAAATTTTTGTAACACCAAACGACTCCAGCTTGGGGCCACATGGTGACCTCTGGGCTTGCCACGTGGCACCCTCTGATTGGCCACATCAAAAAAAGTCAAACCAACCACCAATCATCAAATGTCACTTGTCAACCATTGATATGCCCTCCAAGGAATATTTTGGGGAATATTTTGAGGAATATTCCCGTAATATTCTTTTTAAAAATTTTCACAAATTTATAAAGTCAAACTTGGTCAACTAAATTTTGAAGTTTACTGGAGATTTCAAAGCTTAATAACTTTCACATACGACCTTGGTTTTGAGAACTGCTCGCGGCGCCAAAATCGCAGTGACGAGAAATTTTTGGTCATTCAAATTGCAACCATTTCTGAGCATTTCCACTTTTGAGCAATTTTTTAACTTGGACATGATCTTCTGATCATAAAGAAAAAGGTTTAAAGAAAAATAATCAAAGATAAGGGAGAAAATTGAAGAAACAAGGGAAATAAAACCCTAAAACATGAAGACCGAATGCAAAAAGAAACCTAGCGCAAGGGGCGAAAAATAACCTACAGATAGCTGGAGTCCAGCTCTTGCTCAATTTCCATCCATCATCCCTATTGGGATTCTTAGCATGTGTTTCAATCTCAATGGAATACCTAAACTTCCTATGATGGAAGTGGTCAACCTTAGCAATGAATTTGGAGTCCTTAATGCATACATGCTGACACAATTTTTCTGCATGTTCTACTAAAGCTGATGTGCGGGACCGATTGTGCCTAATGTATGCAACATGCTCCTAGATTCTTTGTCTAATGGATCCAGCTTTTTCACCAATATACGGAGTGCCATAGGAACAAGGGACAATGTAAACACCTTTCATGTCCTTTAGGTTGATAGGGTCCTTGACAGATCCCAGAGAATTTTTAATAGTATATAGAGACTTGAACAAATAGGAGACATTATTCCTTATAAGGATATGGGAAATTTTGCTCATGGTCCCTTGGATAAATGAGAGATGAACTTTGGATACAGGATCCACCCAAGTATATTTTCCTTTTAATCATTTATAGGATTTTTGAAAGGCCTTAATGCCTTGAGATTTACTATACCCATTATTTTCAAAAGCGTCAAGAAGAAGTGATTTCTTTGACTGCAAGTGGTTTTCATCATAGATTCTTACAACACCAGTAGCAAGAGTGTAAATAGCAACCAATTTATGAGCATGAAAATGATGAGAACCATTAGGAAGATACTGTTCTGTGTGAGTTTTCTTGCGAAAAACTGGGTGAGAAATGGAACCATCATCCATTCTAGAGAGAAGGATATCTAAGAAGAGTAGAAAAAAATCCACCTCCACTTCCATTATGAATTTGATGGAGTCTGACTCAGAATTTAGGTGTCCAAGAAACATACCTAACTTCTCTCAACCATGTGGCAAAATGACACAAGTGCCATCCATGAACCTCTTCCACTTCCTAGGGAAAAATTGAGCAGAGGGGAAGGCCTTCATTTCAAAATCTTCCATAAATAAGTTAGTGAATATAGGGGAAATAGGGGGACCCATAGCAACATTGCAAGTTTCTCATAGAACTCACCTTGGAAATTGAGGAAAATTGAGGTGAGGTAGAGGCCAACTAATTTAGAAGTGTCCTTGTCAGATATTCATTTAATGACATCAATGGCTTCCTGGATGGGGATTTTGTTAAATAAAGAGACAATTCCAAGGCTGAACAATAATTCCCCAACATCCAACTTGGTGTCGCTCCATTCCTTGATAAAGGAAGCTGAGTCGTTCGCATAGGATTCGGTGAGACTCACAAGGGGTTTAAGCTTTTGGGCCAAGAATTTAACAAGATGATAAGAGAGACCACCTAGTGTGTTAACAATAGGTCTTAATGAGGTCCCAGAATTATGAATTTTCGGAAGGCCATAAATCCCAAGGATTAAACACATTAGTTGGTTCGAAACGTCAACCAAATCCTAATATAAAAAAAATAACTATTATATTAAAAATATTATTATATAATTTATTATAAATCTTAATTATTAATCCGAAAGAGATGTCATTATTAATCATTATTGTTATTAGTAATTATTATTATTTATATTGTCATTAATATTATTTATTATATATATATATATATATATATATATATATATATATATATAATTTATGCTATTTATGGTTAATAATACCAATATTTTTAATTTAATAATATTTTACTAGTTATAATTAATTAATTTATATTGCTTATTAAGAAAATACAAAATATTTATTTTTATTTTTATTTTTAAATTTATATTACTTATTGTTAATTAATTTCACCAAGTGATTGATGTTATAAACCCATGGGAATAATAAACCTAAGGGATTAATACTAAAAACCCGAGCGAATATAAGGCGAAGGGAATAATATTACACCCAAGGGACTAATATTATAAACCCAAGTTATATAAACCCTAAGATAAATATTGTAAACCCTTGAATTATCATGGTTGAGTATGGTTAACCATGGTATATTTTCATATGAAGACAATATTTGTGACAATGCTACGTTGCACGATGGTTGACCACGATCTATTTTCATATGCATAAAATATTTTTTAGAATGCAATGTTGGACCATGGTTGATTTTCCTATTGAGAAAACCTGTCAGAATGTGGTGTTGGACAATGGTTAGCCATGATTATAAACCAAGGGGATTTATATTAGACCAAAGGATTAATATTAAAAACCCTATTTATAATATTAAACCATAGGAATAAGAACCCATGGATTAATAAACCAAAGGGATTGATACTATAAACCCAATGGAATAATAAACCAAAGCGATTGATACTAAACAACCAAGGGATTATATATTGAAGGGAATAATATCAAACCCAAGGGATAAATATTATAAACCTAATGTATATAGACCCTAAGATAAATATTATAAACCCTTAAATAAGCATGGTTGACCATGGTTTGCCATGGTTGATTTTCATATTGAGATAATATTTGTCACAATGCAATATTGGACCATGGTTGAACAAGCATATATATATATATATATTAAACCCAATGATTAATATTACAAACCATATGAATAATATTATACCCTAGGAATAAGAACCCTTAGACTAATAAACCCAAGGGATTGACAGTATAAATCCAAGGTGATAATAAACCAAAAGATTTAATACTAAAAACCCAAGGGAATAATATTAAAACCAAAGGATAATTAGTTTAAACCCTAAGATATATATTGATACAAGAAACTGAATGGATTATAAATGCACAAGAAAAATATTTAACTCTAGGGAATAATATTAAACCCTATCGAATAATATAAAATGAACATATAAGCTCAAGGGATTAGTAAACCCAATAGATTATAAATATTATAAACCCAAGGGATTAAATTATAAACCCAAGGATTTAACAATATTATAAATCCAAGTGACTAATAAACCCAAAATCTTAATATCATAAAATTAAGGAATTAGTAAACCGAGGGGGTAATTATTATAAATCTAAGGAATCAACAAACCCAAGGGATCCACATATTATAAACCCAAGGTATATAAACCCTAATCTAAATATTATAAACCCAAGATATATAAACCTAAGATAAATACCATAAACCTTTATTGGAACATGGTTGACCATGGTTGATTTTCATATTGAAACAATATTTGTCATAATGCAACATTTGACCATGGTTGACCATGGTTGACAATGCTTGATTTTCATATTGGGACAATCTTTGTCACAATGTGACATTGGAATATGGTTAACCATGATTATAAACCTAAGGAATTTATATTAACCCATGGTATTAATATTTTAATCCCTATGAACAATATTGCGTATTGAGACAATATTAGTCTGAATGTAACATATTTATAAACCCAGGGGAATAATAAACCCAAGGGATTAATACTAAAAACCCAATGGATTATAAAACCAAGGGAATAATATTACACCAAAGGTACTAATATTATAAACCAAGGCAATATATAAACCCTAAGCTAAATATTTCAAACCCTAGAATTATCATTGTTGACCATGGCTGACCATGGTTGATTTTCATATTGAGACACTATTTGTGACAATGTGACACTGCACCATGGTTGACCATGATTGATTTTCATGTGCAAAGCGATCTTTGTCACAATGCAACATTGGACCATGGTTTATTTTCATATTGAGAAAATATTTATCACAATGTGGCGTTGGACCATGGTTGACCATGATTGTAAACCAAGGGGATTTGTATTACACCAAAGGATTAATATTATAAATCCTAGAAATAAGAAACGTTAGATAAATAAACCTAAACTATTGATATTATAAACCCAAGCGAATAATAAACCAAAGGATTAATACTAAAAACCAAAGGGATTATAAACCCAAGGGAATAATATCAAATACGATAGATAATTATCATAAATCCAAAGTAAATAAACCCTAAAATATTATAAAACCTTAAATAAACATGGTTGACCATGGTTTACCATGGCTTATTTTCATATTCAGACAATCTTTGTCAAAATGTGAAGTTGGGCCATGGTTTCCCATGGTTGATTTTCAAATTGAAACAATATTTGTCATAATACAATGTTGGACGATGGTTGACCATGGTTCACAATGCTTGATTTCCATATTAAGACAATATTTGTCAAAATGTGATATTAGAACATGGTTGACCATGGTTGGATACGATTATAAACCAAAGGAATTTATATTAAAATGTGGGATTAATATTATAAAACCTTTGAATAATATTTCGTATTGAGATAATATTTTTCAGAATGCGACATTGGACCATGGTTGATCATGGTTGATTTTCTTATTGAGACAATCTTTGTGTGCGGTGTTGCACCATGGTTGACCATGATTGGGTTTCATATGGTGATAATCTTTGTCACAATGCGATGATGGTTTATTTTCATATTGATAAAATATTTATCACAGTCTGATGTTGGACCATTATTGATGATGACTGTAAAAAAAGGGGATTTATATTAGACCCAAGAATTAATATTCTAAACTCTATGAATAATATTATACCCTAGGAATAGGAACCCTTAAACTAATAAGCCCAAGGGATTGACATTATAAACCCAATAGAATAATAAACAAAAAAGGCTTAATACTAAAATCCCAAGGGAATAATATTAAACCCAAGTGATAAATATTATAAATTCAAGTTATATAAACCCAGAAATGAATATTGATATAGAAAATCAAATGGATTATAAACACATGGGAAAAATATGTAACCCAAGGGATCAATATTGAACCATATCGAATAATATAAATTGAATGCATATAAACTGAATATATAAACCGAAGGGATTAATAAACCTAAGGGATTAAATTATAAACCTAAGGAATTATTAATATTCTAAACCCATGGGACTAATAAATAAAAAATTTCAATATTATAAGCCCAAGGAATTAGTAAACCTAATGGATAAATATTATAAGCCTAAGAAAACAATAAACCCAAGGGATCAATATTAAAAACACAAGAGATTAACATTACCAACATAAAAAATTAGAAAAATGAAGGTATTAGTCTCATAAACCCAATGGAATAATAAACCCGATGGATTCTTAATATTATAAACACATGAGACTAATGAACCAAAGGGATTATTAATATTATAAAACCAAGGGATCAATGTTATAAACCAAAAGGATTAATAAACCCAAGGGATTACTAATATTATAAACCCAAGTCATTAATATTATAAACCCAAACTATTAACCTTATAAACCTAATGGATTAATCTTATAAAACCAAGATATTAATAACTCCAAGGGTTTAGTATTATATACCAAAGTGATTATTAATATTATAAACCCAAGGGATCAATAAATCCAACAAACCAACATTAAAAACCCAAGGAATTAATAAACACTAGGAATTAATATTTTAAACCCAAGGGATTAATAAACCCATAGGATTATCAATATTATAAATCCAATAGATTAATAAATCATAGGGATTGTTAATATTATAAACCCAAGGGATAAAAATTATAAACCTAAGGGATCAATAGTAAACCCTAATACTAATATTAAGCATTTGGATTAAACCCAATATTCTAAATCAAAATATTAGAACCCTAATTTTTTCATTGTCACAACGCAAGATTAAATAAATTACAATGCAATGTATCATTGCGACAAATATATATTCAATGAATCCAAGTGATTAATATTAAAACATAAGGGATTAATAAACCCCACAAGTTAATATTTTAAACCCACAGGATTAATAAAACCACAATATTATTAATATCATAAACCCAAGGGATAAATATTATAAATATGTAATCAATATTAAACCCTAACACTAATGTTAAACACTTGGATTAAACACAATAAAATAAACGGTAACATTAAACCCTAATTGTTTAATTTTCATAATGTGACATTAAATACATTACAATGTAATGTATCATTGCGACAATGATTATAACACTCATTACCGCATTGCGACGATGCTTCTCAAAGTGCAATGTTGGAAAATATGATAGTTCAATGATAATTGTGACAGTACAATGTTGGACAATGTGACATTTTTTTTAACATGTTTAATATTTCTTAAACCCTATATTACTTTCATTAATATTTATTGGGTGATTTAATCATTTTTATTGTTACAAATATTAATAATTTCAATGAATTTCAACAACATAGTCATTGTATTTCTCAATAATTTCAATAGATTTGTCATCAATCTTATTGCATTTTGGAATAATTTGTTTAATGTTTTGCATATGATTATACATTTCATATTTACTTTTGAAATTTTTTTTATATGGTGTAAAGACATAACTATTTTTCAAAATAAAGTTCTCATTTTATTTTTATAACCCAAAAACATTATTATAAATCCAACATATTAATAAACCCAAGGGATTATTAATATTATAAACACAAGAAGTTACTAATGTTATAAAATCAACTCACTAATAAACTCAAGGGATCAATATTATAAACCCAAGGGATTAATAAACTTGTGGGATTATGAATATTATAAACCCAAGCGATTAATAAACCTAAGGAATAAACATTATAAACCCAAGAGATTAATATTAAAAACCCTTACAATATCTATTATAAACCTCAGAGATTAGCCCAGTTATTAATGTTAATATTATAAACCCAAGTTATTAATATTATAAAATCAGAGGATTAATAAATGCAACATACCCTTAGTACTATAAACCCAAAATATTATTAATATTATAAACCTAAGGGATTAATATACTCGTGCGATTATTAATATTAATTAACCCAAGTGATTAATAAACTCAAGGTCTTATTAATATTATAATAATGCAATAATAATATTATAATTTTAGGTTTCCCACTCGGTGTAGCTCAATTGGTGATCACTTTGTTTAGAACTCATGTGTAAAACAAGATATTCAATGCTCAATTCCACACGAGTTAGCTAAAAAAAATATATATTATAATTATAGATTTAATAAATTATTATTATTGTTATTACTATTATTATTATTATTATCACCGCTCACAAACAGATCACAAATCATTACACCAGTATATCATGTGGTTAAAACCCTCGAAGAAGGAAGCAGTCCACGGCTTGAGCCAACGCGGCCACTTCAAGCAATTTATTAATATAAAAAGAAAGGTTACATATGTTTCTCTCATAAATTATTACCAGAAAAAATACCATCCATGGTCTTTAAATAGATATGATGGACCAATCAAGTGTTAAGGCACAGATTGAGTGTCATTAATACCGAGGAGAGAGTGAACAGTCAGATCACTACAAATCGTGACTGTCAGATTATAAGTTACAAATGTACATAGTAAAGAAACACACTTTGCCTAACTCTACACTAGACCAAGTTATACTTAACTATTTCCTGTGTTGGAATATCCTAACATCCCCCCTTAAGAACAACTTGGTAGAGGATTGAAGGATTTACCAAGGTGACACAAAAGGAGCCTATCTCCTATGTATCGAAATATCCTAACATCCCACCTTAAGAAAAGCATGGGATAGGATTGAAGGATTTAAAAAGGTGACACAATAGGAGAAGGAAGGAGGCATTAGAACCTATCCTCCCTTAATGATAAATTTCCTGAACTCTAAGCATGGATTGAAGTTTGGTAAACTTCGCTTCTGTGAGAGCCTTTGTAAATATATCAACTACTTGATCATTGGTTGGACAATACTGCACTTCAAGAACATGATCATGAATGAGTTTTCTGATGAAGTGTATGTGGAGCTCAATGTGTTTCATACTGTTGAGATTCAACAAGATGATAAGCTTAGTGAAAAGATTCGCCTTCACTAAGTGGGTCCGCAGGCTATTTTTGGAGCAAGCCTATTTTTAGACTATGTCTATTTTTAGACACGGTGATCATATTTCAAAAGTTGTAGGATGCTATTTGTGGATGGTTGGTGAAGTTGGAAAAATAGATGAAATTCTATTTTTAGAATATTGGGCAAAGTCTACTTATAGATCTCGATCTAAAAATAGAAGTGTCGATTATTATTAGCTCTTAATAATAATCTGACAATAAACAACAACTTGTTCTCTTGAAGCACTTAGTTTCAGTGCACAAATTTGGAAAATCAGTGGGCTGAAGGAATTACGTAATTCCTAGGGTTTACTGGTGGTTCATGCATGGAGGACTCAGTTAGAACTAAAGTGGCAAAGTTATGACAGAGTTGGAAGAGTAGTTCATGGAGTTGTTATTCAGTTTAACTCGATTAATGAGTTAAACCTAGAGGTTGAAGCTAGTTGTATCTAGTCTATTTGAATGATACCTTTAGTGAGAGTGGAGTGAATTAATTAGTTAATTAATTCACAAATAATAACTCATTAATCATTGATCAATTGAACAATACAACGGTTAACTATAGTGCATGGTAGTTTCGGTGGAGACCCAGTGGAGAGATAGGTGAAAGGGAAATATGGACTATCTGTTGTGACTATAGTGATGCATTGATTGCACCACAAACACATTGGAGTTGCCAATGAGGATTGCGCATTCAAAGAAAGGTAGATTCGAATTCATTCAGGGGTCTTCTTCAGCAGGGATTGTGGAGTGGAGGCAAGCTATCAGGTGGCAAGAAATCAATGCATGGATTTGCAGATTTCTTCTGGTTAGTGTGTGACGATTGATTGTACTGAGAGCTTGATGTACTAAGCTTTGTATTAGATTGTTATATGATCTCCATGATACATAATATATGATAGTTGGGGTTTTTAGCTTTAGGATTTCCCATTAAACAATTGTGCTATGTGTGATTTTTTTTATTGCTTCATGTGTTTGCAATTGAATGTTTAATTTCTGCAAAAGATTAACAATGGAAGGATTCTGTATTTAGCAAGAAGATAAAATATTGTTAGATCAAGAGAATCTGAATATATACATGCATCTTGTATATAATTTCTACATGGTATCAGAGCTATGTTAATTCTTGAAGATTGCAATCGCAAAGAATTGTTGAGTTTGTGCCAGTGGACAATTCGAATTTTCTACAGAAAATTCTTGGTGCAGAAGTTGAGTATACATTGAAATTTCTTTCAATGGGTTGCGATTGGAGTATGCACTTGATGGGAGCTCGAATTACATAGCCTGGAAGGATAGCATGGAGGCGGTGCTGGAGGATAGTAGACTGAAGGAGTTCATTGATAACGGTGTTCCTAAGCCAGGATCTAGCTATGCTTCATTACTTGATGCATGGCAAAAGAAGATAGCAAAGAGAAGAAGAATTATGTTGGAAGGTGTGAAGGACCATATTGCATCCATCATTCATGGGAAAGTCACTCCATTCTTAATCTGGAAGGCTTTGACAGATTTTTTCCAAAGTAGCAGTGACCAGAGGAAGTTGGCGCTGAAAGACAAGCTCAGAAAAATAAAAATGGAGAAGGGCGACAATATTCCAAAATATCTCATGAAGTTTTTCCACTGTAGGGATGAACTAGGAAGTGTGGGCACTACAAGAAAAAACCACATTGGTGAGGGTCATGCTTGTGACGGACCCTTAAGGTTCGTCACCAATGTCACATATGGTGACGGTCCTTAAAAAGCCGTCACTGTAAGTGTATATAGTGATGGTCCTTTATGGTCCGTCACCAAATACATTTTCAATGACACTTTTGGTAAGGGTTGTTAAAGGCCCATCACTAATTCTTTGTTTGGTGACAGTTCGAGTGACAAACTTTTAATGACCCTCACCAGTGTTATTTTTGTTACTTTTGGTGACGGTTAAAAAATGTCCGTCATCATTGATAATTAAAATCCGTCATTGTAAGTGTATATAGTGATGGTCCTTTATGGTTCGTCACCAAAGAAATTTTCAATGACACTTTTGGCGAGGGTAGTTAAATTCTCATCACTAATTCTCTCTTGGGTGAAACTTCTAGTGATGAAATTTTAATGACCCTCACCAATGCTCTTTTTGTTACTTTTGGTGACGATCAAAAAATGTTCGTCATCATTGATCATTCTAATGAGTTTCTGATGATGCTATGTGCCTATTAATATATTTTTTGTCAAAATATAATGATTTAATGCCATTATTATGGAGTATTTTTTATAATATGTCCAAGGCCATAGTGGTTAGTGTCAGTGATTTTTTTAAGAAGTAATTAGTGTGTATTATTTCCCTCAACTAATGACTAGTCAAATATAGATTTCCTATGAGTCAAAACACGATTCATATCTATTATGTTTATTAGCTAGAAAATTCCCTTTAGATAAAGTTCCACTATTGTGTGTAGGAAATATATTGTTTAATACATAATCAAGCTCTGACAATTCTATTTATGAGAAAGACCTAGCATTCCTCAAAAATTTGGGCACACCTTAAATTAATGCTTTGGCACACACTAACATTTCTTAGCACCCCACATGTCTTGGAACATCTTTGTACCTAGAACATCTTGTGATGACACTGGCACCCAAGCACATGGTGGCATGCACTAGCACAACATGGAACTCTCCTAGCATGTGTTGGCATGTTGCATATAGTCCCTAGCATGCCCTGGAACACCTTGGTTGAATGCATTGACATACATTAGCACTTGGCACACAATGCCACTTGACATGTATGGGGACCTATTATTAGTGTGCCTAGCATGCCCCTTTTAAAAAAGATAAAGTCCTGACTTATTAACCCTCTTATTGGTTCTTCCTTTTGTTGTCTTGACACATATTGACATACCCTGGTCCCCTGCACCACATCCTTAGCACCCAGCATGTATTGGCATATCTTGGCACTATTAATTGGCACATGATATAATTAGCACACCCTGGAACTCCCAAGCACACTTTGGGAATTCTTGACATGCCTTGATATTCCCTAGCATGCCTTACCAATGCTTAGCATACCTTGTCACTCCCTCCCTGGCATGACAACTAACACTCATTAACACTAGTCTCTGGCACATGTTCCTCATATTCATTAACTTCCATGAATTTTTACCTAGTGCTCCCTTGATGTTTTTTCCTAGTACTCCTTAACACTCATCAACATGCATTATCACTCTCTAGCACACCTTAGCACTTTTCAACATTCCCTTTCACTTCATAACATGCATAACACTCCCTGACACATATTGGCGCTTGGAAAGTATTAGCATGTATGGAATAGTTGAGATGCCTTTGGTATGATTTGGCATGGTTTAATATTAAATTTACTTGTGATGATCAATTGTTGGAAAGTAGATGAGAAGCAACAAAGGAATACTTGGCACTTAGAATGCACTAAGACTTTGCACTTGGCACCTATTGTTGCCTAGTGTTGGTGTGCCTAGCATGCCCCTCTTGGAAAAGGTAAATTGATGACTTATTAACCCTCTTATGTGTTCATTTCCTTGTAGTTTAACCTTTTTCTCCCTTTTTTTGTCTTGACAGTCCCTGACACGCATTGACACACCCTTGCACATCTTGGCATGCCTTATCACTTGGCACATCTTAGAATGTTTGACATGTATTCCCAATATCTGGCACATCAAGGGGGTGAAGAGAGATGTAGTCCTAAATTAGATCGAGTACGAGGGCTGAGTAAGGGTTGCTAAAGGGAGGTTATGATCATCCTCCAATAGCAAGATCATCATGTGAGGGTTCAGAATTATGTTGCATACATTAATGGTCAATATGATGACCATTAATTAAGTCATGATGACCGAGTTAGCTCAAGAAATTCGAGTTGAGGGTATAAGATGAGGCATCTAGAGGATTCTAATATTTTTGGGGTCCAGTTGAAGTTGATGCATTAGTGGGGTGCAAGTGTAATTAACTCAATTAAATGAGTTAAAATCAATTTAACTAGTTCTAATTGAGTGATGAGCTAGTGAGAGGTCCAGTGAATTAAATTAGATTTAATTCACAATGAGTGATCAATCAGATAACTGATAATTCGCTATTAATAGTTGCATGTATGTCAGTTTCGAGGAATACCCATTTGAGACAGAGGTTAAAGGGAACATAACTATCATTTGTATTCAGAGAAAATTTCCAATGTGCAATTATAAAGTCATTGGGATGCCATGATGGATTGCGCAATCAACGAAGAATGATTTTCATATTTAAGAAGGAGTTAATTCCCTAGCAATTACATGAGCAAGGAAGGCTGAAGTAAGGATTAGAATTGGATAAGTACTAGACCAAGTTTTCCTAGATCACTGGGAGACAATTGATAGAGTGCTGGAGAATCTCGTGAGAGATTAAGCATTGTATTGTTTCATGATTCCTTGACTTTATACACAATAGAGATAGAGGGGTTTTGAGCAGTTGCTTTCCCAAAATACATCATGTTGTTGTGCGATTGATAATTTATGTCTCTTACTTATATGTGATTGTGCGATTGCATTTTGTTTCCGCAAATTGTAGTAAGGATTTAGTATCTTGTTTTAGTAGATTGCAAGATCATATTGAATCTCATTGGTTAGATTTTCTACATGGTATCAGAGAAGGAATTTTTTGGGCGGCAAGTTTGTAGAGAATATCTGAATATTTTGGTGTAAAATTTTCAAAAACAAATAGAATATTTGGATTCCTTGTGAAAATCTATCCAAATGGAAAAAAATCGGTCGAATCAGAGCTCGGATGAGGGAGATATCATCGATTTAAAATCAACTCTTTTTTAGAAAATTTTTGTAACGTCAGGACAATTACACTATGCATGAGTCAAGAACCTATATACACTTGAGGTACTAGATGCATGCAAAGCTTTGAGGAGAAAGGCAGAAGTTATAGACTTGGTGGTTTAGAGGGAGCATAAATTACCTCTCAACATGCATCCCCATGAGAAGCAATCTCAGAAGGTTGTGGAGTAGCTGCCACAATTGGAGAAGTAGAGAGGATACTGAGTGGAATCATCCACTCAAGCAGAGACCTCCGTGAGGGGGAAATTTCGAGCCAGATGGGAAGAGAGAGCAGCCATACCTTGAGGTGTAAGGTGGGGTGATGTGTAGACATAATCCCAAGATAAGAAATTTGGGCAAGGTCCATTGAGATGGCGTGTCTCATGGATCGAACCTAGCTACGAGGAGCCCACAGTACAACAGTAGTAGGAAGGATCAATTAGATTGATGTAGTCAGATGTCAACAAGACAGAAATCAGAGTGACAGATGTCAAATACTGGAGCACAAATCAAAGTTAGCAACAGTTCAAAGGGCATGGATGTAGATGTCAGTAGCAGCGCAGAGAATCCACTACTAGACAGGTGCAGTAGCTAGCAGCAGCCAGAAGACTCTGATGACAGATGCATTATACTGATTCAGTTGTTCGGAGGCTATTCAGTTTCAGGATTTGCAGGTGCAAACAACACTAGAGAAGTGTAGCATGCAGAACATTCCAAAGGTACCGGATGGGGATAGATTGAATTCCTTTCTTGTTGAGAGGGAGTGTTGAAATTTGCAACAAGAAACAGTGAAATTGGCGAATAGAAAGGAAAAAAAAAATGCACCCACATTGGTGAGGAATTTTGATGTACCAGGAGTGAGGAATGTGAGGCGTCTAATTTATTTTTCCCTTAAATAAATTGGACAATAAATTGTAATTTCATCTCATAACAACTTGTGTCAGTTAACCAAGTCATGATGATTGAGTTAGCTCAAGAAATTCAATTTAAGGTGATCGAGGTGGATATTGGTGGCCACCCACCTATTCCACTTGGGCCCCCGCCATTGTCTCTTTCAGTTTTTCAGTTTCCTTATTTATAGCACAATTTACTATTTTTGTCAATTTTTCGGGTCCTAAACTTTCGGAGCCATTTTGAGGCCCTAAACGACATTTTTTGGGCATGAAAGGTTTAGCTTTTTCATAGAAATCGCATTAGCAGTTGTATTCCTCGGAGAGATCTTTCTAACGAGGTATCATGTGCGTCAAATGAAGATCATATGACCAAGTTACGACCTCGGGAAGTTGGCTGCCCAACTAACCCCAACGGGGCCATAAACCCTTGGTGTTACATCTCCTCAGGTTAGGGTTTTGGTTGTTTAGGGTTTTCTCTTATTTTAAATAATAAAAAGGCCCTTGATCCTTATTGTAACGCAGTTTAGAGGAACATAACTATCAGTTGTATTTATAGAAAATTTCCCATGTGAAATTATAAAGTCATTAGGATGCCATGATGGATTGCGCAATCAAGGAAGGTTGATTTTCCTAATTAATATGGAGATATTTCCATAGGAATTGCGTGAGCAAGGCAGGCTGAAGGAAGGCTGAGAATTGGCTAAGTACTAGACCGATTTTTCCTAGATTAGCAGGAGACAATTGGCAGAGTGCTGGAGAATATCAAGAGAGATTAAGCATTGTATTGTTTCATGATTCCTTGACTTAATAAAAAATAGAGATAGAGGGTTTTGAGCAGTTGCTTCCCCAGATACATCTTGTGTTGTGCGATTGATAACTTGTTTCTCTTACTTATATGTGATTCATGTGCGATCGTGTTTTGTTTCCACAAATTGTAGGAAGGATTCAGTATCTTGTTTTAGTACATTACAAGATCAGATTGAATCCCATTGGTTAGATTTTCTACATGAAATAGAAGAGAGGGTTGATACCATCTTTCCTTGTGGTGGTTAGTAGGCCACAAGGTTTGTGATAAAGACCAACATAAATGGAGGAGGGCTTGCACTGTAATTTAGAACCATAACAGAAGTCGACGTAGGCGTAATATTAACTGAGTTAACCCTAGTTTGAGGGTTGACATTGAAATCTGAAGTTCATGTCAAGATTCAGTCAAAGAAATGCCCATAATCTATGGATCCATATGAGTTAGGTCGAGTCCCTTATGGAGGAAAGAGTCGTGTTTTTTCTAAGGGTGGATATGGTTTTTTCTACAACAATTAGAAGTACATAAGTATAATGCCCTAGTTAGGATAGTTTCCTAGCATGTTTAGTTCATAAGGTATGCCCTTAAGGTTGTGACAAATTTGTGTAGAAGAAGACGGGTTATGACCCTTAGAGCGAGGTTTATTTCTGCAATATAGACCGCAAATCTGGAAGATGGTTTGCAAATTCAGTATGTGTGGAGACAACAGATCCAAAGGAGGGTGGAACATGAGTAGAAGATTAGCATGCAGAAGAAATGTGCCATATGAATAATGGATTGATATGTAGAGGAATTTATTTTGGTGGACTATCCATAGAGTTTTAGACAGAGATCTGAAGCAACCTATAAAAAAGTATTCACTAGATTGTTAGTGGTTGATCTGTGACCCTAGTTCAGTCATCAACATATTGTTAGAAGGATGATAATAGGAGTAGTTCATATTTGTTCATAGATTTGACAACAAAGATCAAATTATCGATACAAAAGAACAATGATTTTGAGAGGACTCAAACCATTGTTAAGTGGCAGATTTGAAGAGCCCTGGATGAAGACAATATTGTAAGCCCTAGATCAGTAAAAAGAATTTACTGTGGTTGGGAAAATTGATGGTAGTCCAAGTACAGTTGGATGGTTGTTAGGTGACTATCACAGAAGAGCCCTAACTCTTGTTCTTGTGAAGGACAACAAGATTGGTAGAATGGTAGGTGTATGCTCCTTAGATCACCTATAACTCACTCACACTTCCTATCACAATCTCTTAATTGTTCATTTCAATGCATTATTTTCACCTAGTGCTCCCTTGTGTGTCCTTAGGACAACCTAGCACTTCCTAGCATGTGTTGGCACACCATGGCACCTGGCACATCTTGGCCACATGCCACTCTGGCACACTAGCATGAATTAACGCTACCTAGCATACAATGTCACTCCCTCCTTAGCATACCTAGAACTCACTGACACTCCATGTCACACACTCTTATTCATTCATTTCCATGCATTTTTACGTAATTTTCCCTCGTGTTTCCCTAGAACTCGCTAACACTCAACACACATTGGCACTTGGCACATCTTGGTATGCTTCCCTATCACTCTAGAATGCCTTGGAAATATCTAACATATCTTTTCAATCCCTCCTTAGCAAACTTGGAACTCCATATAATTCCCTATAACTCCCTGTTACATATTGGCTCTTGGCACTTAGTAGCACTTAAAAACTATTATCATGTGTTTGGATGCCTTGGAATTCCTTGGCATGGTTTAAGATAAAATTTATTTGAGATCAATTATTCACAATTAAGAGAGAAGTAATGGAGGATGATTTGGCACTTAAGACAAGCTAAAATATGGCCCTTGGCATGTATTGGCACTAGTGTTGGTATGCCTATCATTCCCTTCTTAAAAAGGTAAGGTCTTGAATTACTAACCCTCATATGTGTTCACTTCTTTTCATTTCAACTTCGTATTCCCTTTTGTCGCCTGAAACTCCTTGACACACGTTCGCATACCCTAACACATGGCACATTTCGTCATGCATTAACACATGGCATGTCTTGGCATGCCTGGCATTCATTGACACTACCTGGCACATATTAGCACACCCTAGAACTTGTTTAAATTCCATAGAATTCTCTAGCATGCCTTGTCACTCCCCTCTTGGCACGCTTGACACTCGCTGACACCCCCAACACACCCTCTTATTCATTCATTTCCATTCATTTTCACTCGATGATTTATGTTTGATGAGGTGCATGTCTAGAAAGAGTTCCTTTAGGAGAATAAAAAATGAACGCACCATTACTAACATAATTAATTGTGAGATTCTACTTGAATGACATTAGGAAACTACACAAGATATTTTAAGAATGACATTTTTAGGGTTTTTTGTTATGGTGTGGGAATGGTAAGAAGTAAGTGGTAAATATGGTGTGTGAATTCTTAGAATACCTTCTCACTATTACCTCCTTGGCATGACAACTAGCACTCATTTCCACTCCCTCACACACCCTCATATTCATTCACTTCCATGCATTTTGACCTAGTGCTCCCTTGTGTTGTCCTAGTACTCCCTAACACTCCTCACCATGCATTGGCACTCTCTACTTAGGACTTTTCGACATGCCCTACCACTTCATAGCATGCATAACACTCCTTGACACACATTGGCACTTGGAACATGTTAGTGCTTGGAAAGTCTTGGCATATCTGACATGCATTGAGATGAATTGGTATTCTTTGGCACGGTTTAATATTAAAGTTATTTGAGATAAATTATTGGAAAGTAGATGAGAAGCAATAGAGAAATATCTGGCACGCAGAATGCACTAACACTTGGTACTTGGCACCTATTCACACCTAGTGTTGGTGTGCCTAGCATGTCCCTCACAAAAAAGGTAAATTGATGACTTATTAACCCTCTTATGTGTTCATGTCCTTGTAGTTTAACTTGTTTCTCCATTTGTTTCCTTGATCGTCCCTGACACCCATTGTCACACCCTTGCACATATTGGCATGTCTTAACACTTGGAACATCTTAACATGTTTGACATGCCTTCGCACTATCTGTCACATATTAGCATTCCCAAGCACGCATTGGAACTCATGCCATCACAACTAGCCTTACTTGGGAACCTTACATTCCCTAGAACACCTTGGCACTCCCTAGCTGGCATACCCTCATAGATAGCCTTACTTTTTTTGCAACTTGGGAACCCAACCAAGTCATTAGCAAAAAAATGTTGTGCCCAACCCAAAGTCTCCCTTTATCTGAAATTACTTTGTCTACACCTTATCACAACAACATGCTTCCCTCTTGCAAGTATTATTCTGAACTTCTACTAAAACACTTCATCTTGGCACCTGGAACATCTTGGCCGCATGCCACTCTGGCACACTAGCACGACTTAGTGCTTCCTAGAAAACAATGTCACTCCCTCCTTAACACACCTAGAACTCACTGACACTCCCTGTGTAATGTTCCTAATTTTTAGCTCCATCTAAAGGGAACATTATAGTTGGCACATTTTTATTTTATTTAATAAAATGGGTAAGGAGACCCCTTAACCACCTTGTGATGAAAAATAACACTCCTTGTGTGAAAGGAGGACAAATAAGCAGCTGAAATAAACACCTAAGGGTGTGAACATGATGAGCATCACCTTGAGTTGGCCATCTTTGACCAATTCAACAGCACTGCCTTAGAGGGGTGGCTTGCCTTAGAAGCCAACGCAGCTTTTGGAGGGAAAGCATTCAAAAGTGAATGGAAACCCTAGTTGTGGGACCTATGGTGAGAGAGAGTTAATTTGCTTCATAAAAGAGAAGATAGCAGCTCATTTTTTCAGTTTTTTATTCAGAAATTTCGTAGGGCTTGCTGAAGCTTGCACATCTGGGCTGTTTAGCAGGATTGCAGTGCTCTTGAGCACTGGGGGTGTTCCCGATTGGGAATCCCCACCTCTTCCATGGAGTAGCTCTTAGAAGAGCATTGTGCTGCATTTTCCTCATTCCGGCATTTGGGCCAAGCTCACTCCTTTAGTTGCAGTGTTAGTTCTATAGCAGAACAGTGCTGTGTTGCTGGGGTAGCAGCAGAGGAACTCTTAGAGCCTTCCTTGGCTTGCTTTTTCAGTGGAGGGATGATATTTCTTTTGGAGGAGCAGCAGAGAAGACTCTTGGGTTGTATTTCAGATCAATGGCATCAGGCCACACACTCACCATCTCTCAAAGTGCATTCCATGAGAGAAACTGCGTTATTTCATGGAGGCAATGTTGAGGGATATCCTTGTGCTCATCAGGAGGAGTGCTTTTGAGTGAAGGGGATCAGCCCCTTTTCCCTTGAGGGCATTATCAGAGGAGGGAATTATCATTTCAGATCAGCCACAACCTCATGTTCATTTTTTTCCAGTTGCAGTGACATTGTGTTTGTCACTTTGTATTTTATCCGGCATTTCTAGCAATCTCCCTGAGATTGGCTAGAAATTCCATATTGAGCCCATTTTCCAATTTGGGGCTATTTTCTTTGTATCTTTCAGCCACATTTCCATTTTATACATGTTCAGCAGCCGCTTCACTCTTAGAGACTGCACATTCATGGTCTTCCGGCATTCTGTGTAGTTGCAACAACTCCGGCATTTCATTGTCTATTCATTGGAGTATGGTTCTAGAGGTTTGAGAGGCTTGTCCCCTCAATCATTTCTTGTATATTAATGCTGAAATCATAATATAATGTTGGCTGTACCATTTCCCTCTTTTGATATATTCAGAATTGCAGAGTTTCAGATTCATGTTTGCATATTGCTGTGGCTCTCTCTTTGAGTTGTTTTATGATGTACCTGGGATGGGGAGGTCTTTTTAACCCTCCTAGAACTATTTTTTTCAGATATCTTTCTGCATTTAGACTCCATATTACATGTATAAAGGGATACCAGCACTATACATCATTTTATTTGCATGTAATTCCTTATACAACGTTTCCACTGGAGGATATGCAGTAATTCCCGGCTTGGGGTTATTAATCTTCGACAATGTTCTATGGACAGAGTCTGTACAAGGCCAGGTAGCCTCTAGAGCTAATCATTCTTCATGAAGGTGACATATCCATAAAATTCCCCTACAGCCAATCTCTGGGTTAGTACAGTTGTTGATTGTTAATATTCCTGAAAAAGGAATATTATTTGCAAGGTTCATGAGCAGTTCCTTGAAAAGGAACATTACAATGGTATCAGAGCATGATCTTGGCTCAGCCTGTGCCCAAGATCTTATGCTATCAGAAAGAGGAGCTTCTCTCCAAGGATAGGATATTTACAAAGGAGACAAGGAAAGAGGAATGATGGAAGAAGAGGGTTCCCTTCTTCTTTTCCAGACCATGGAGGACATCTTTGAAAATCTTGATGAAAGGGAACAGTGGGGAGATTTTATAAAAAGGTTTGTGGATGGAGAAAACCCTAGTTTTTTCATGATGGTTGTGAGCATTCAGCCACACATGCAGATCCACAACGCAGTACTTTCTCCACTTGCAAGGGGAATAGAGGAAGGAGATGAGACCATTGGAGGAGCAGCGCTGCAACTCAAAGGTATGGCTCATGTTTGTTGGTTTGGAAGTTCCATTTTACATTTTCATGCAAATGAAAGAGCACATGAAGCATTCACTAAGGGTTTGATGGAAGAACTTGGTGAAACTCATTGTGACATAAACACAAACACTTTGCATGCATTGGAAAGAACCAGCAGCGCTGTCACATTGGAAGGAGATCCATCACCAAATGGAGGTGAGAAGGGAGCTACTGCTTCCACTAGAGGAGCCCTTGTATCTTTGCAGGGAGTTGGGAACAAAGGCACAATTCTGCAGCCCTATGTAGCATTTGCTGGGGATTGTGAGATGGAGGAGGAAGAGAAGGATCAACATGAAGGGATGATGGGCATTCACCCATATCCATTTCAGAAGCTTTCTACACAAAGGAAAGAGACTGCACTGCGTAGAGGAGAGAGGGAAAAATCAGTCCACTCATACATGCAGTCTATTTCGGATCATGATGTCTCGCTTTATGGAGGCATTCCACCTAGGAGGCCACTTGATTTGGAATTGATGAGAGGAATCATGCCATTTGGTTCACCCCTCATGGATTCCAGAGGGGTGGAGACATTAGAGGGATCCAACACAGCACAGAAGGTTTGGTGTAAACTCAAGGAGGAGAGGTATCCCCTCTCATTTTCAGTATCACCCATCTTCATCAGTCTTACCGCGCTAATAAAGTTTGCTGCATGGATGGAGGATGGCTGCTCCAAGGATTTGGAGGGATAGAGGATTATTCCTTTGAGGAAGGACTCTTTCATGCATTGGAGTAGATGGAGGCCACTCATGCTTACATTGGCCAGGATCGAGAGATTCTTTGGAGGTGATAGTCTCTCATGGGAGGCTCATTTTCAGAGATCATCATTTATATTTGAGCATGAGAAATTGCATGATGGGCATGGAAGAAACTTGGAAGATGACTCTGGCATGGGGGATGTCAAAGTAGCAGGCAGCAATGTGATTGGAGAACCATATTGCAAAACACTAGCGCTGTCTATGAGGAGGATAGATCAGGGCTTCCTAGCTATGCACTTAGATGCATAATTTGCTTGGCTAGAGGAGTTCACTTGGGAGGGAATTCATCATGACATATATCAGCATATGGATGGATGCATAGCCCACTTGAATATGGTGGAGAGAGCCTCACAACCACTTCCCTACTCATTGGAAGTAAGGGGGAATTTTCAGTTGAGCCATTTCAGCTCAAGAGCTCAAGTACATGTTGAAGAAGGTATAATTTCACATTTTGTATTGTACTTTCCTTCTTTGTTTGAGCAGAATGATGAGTTAAGAAGGTTTATTCCTTCTTTCATAATGTACAAGGATGTATTTGCAGCCTTTTGTAGCAGAGAAATGGACTGTTCTTATGGTGGTTTGTAGAGGAAGCCACATGCTCCTTGGTGTGCACCATTGGCACCAATTTGTATTTTCATGTTCCTATCTTTTGATATGTGTGTGGCAGCAAAAAAGTGGCTAGGAAAGCAATTGTTATGTATATTTTTGATGTAGGTAAGAGGCTCATTGCATTGGTCCCATGAGAGGAGCAATGACCCACTCTCTAGTTGTCTTGTGACAGCTTGTTTTCATTGTATTATGCTACCTTGTATTGCTAATGCTTATATATTCACAGGGAGCACTATTTGGAGAGTGATTTATATGTTGGGACATCCCATTGGGAGTACTATTCCCCCCATTACACATGTTCTATATTTCAGGGGATACCATGGGAAAACCATGATTGCCATATTATTACTTTTCTCTTCTTGTGGGGCAAACCACTTGGAGAATTTGAAAAGGAATTTCATGTCTGAATATTTTGATAGGGTAGCTTGGGCCAGTCTTGGAGGCCATACCATTTCAGCCCAAGGATAGAGGCAGCCCCATGTGTACTACAGTGGGAGAGGAGAGCTCCTTGAGATGAAGCAGCAAAACTCTCCATTCAGCCCCATTAAATTGCACAAAACCAGGGGCAATATTTTCATTTGGATGATAGCATGGATGAGGGGATCATCAGTGGGATTATATTTTCCATGCATGTCATCACTCCTACCTTGAGGAGGCCATGTTACAACAACGAGGTTTCCACCTACACCTTCTCTCTTTTCAGGATGTGCCCCATTCCGGCTTGCATGCTTGGGGGAGGCATTGGAGGATAGATTTAGTACAACATATCTTGAGCAGTGGTGGAGTCTATTGAGGAGGAGGCCACAAGCAGAAAGGGGGGAGAAATTTTGTTCTCTCTATGCAGTTTCTTGAGGACAAGCAACATGTGGGAGGGGAGGACTGTAATGTTCCTAATTTTTAGCTCCATCTAAAGGGAACATTATAGTTGGCACATTTTCATTTTTTTTAATAAAATGGGTAAGGAGACCCCTTAACCCCCTTGTGAGGAAGAAATAACACTCCTTGTGTGAAAGGAGGACAAATAAGCAGCTGAAATAAACACCTAAGGGTGTGAACATGATGAGGATCACCTTGAGTTGGCTATCTTTTACCAAGTCAACAACGCTACCTTAGAGGGGTGGCTTGCCTTAGAAGCCAACGCAGTTTTTGGAGGGAATGCATTCAAAAGTGAATGGAAACCCTAGTTGTGGGACCTATGGTGAGAGAGAGTTCATTTTCTTCATAAAAGAGAAGATAGCAGCTCATTTGTTCATTTTTTGATTCATAAATTTCGTAGGGCTTGCTGAAACTTGCACATCCAGACTGTTTAGTAGGATTGCAGTGCTCTTGAGCACTGGGGGTGTTCCCGGTTGGGAATCCCCCCCTCTTCCATGGAGTAGCTCTTGGAAGAGCAGTGTGCTGCATTTTCCTCATTCTGGCATTTGGGCCAATCTCAATCCTTTAGTTGCAGCATTAGTTCTGTAGCAGAACAGTGTTGTGTTGTTGGGGTAGCAGCACAGGAACTCTTAGAGCCTTCCTTGGCTTGCTTTTTCAATGGAGGGATGATATTTATTTTGGAGGAGCAGCAGAGAAGACTCTTGGGCTGTATTTCATATTAGTGGCATCAGGCCACACTCTCAACATCTCTCACAGTGCATTCCATGAGAGAAATTGCGTTATTTCATGGAGGCAGTGTTGACGGAGATCCTTGTGCTCATCAGGAGGAGTGCTCTTGAGTGAATGGGATCAACCCCTTTTCCCTTGAGGGCATTATCAGAGGAGGGTATCAAAATTTCAGATCAGCCACAGACTCATGTTCATTTTTTTTCCAGTTGCAGTGACATTTTGTTTGTCACTTTGTATTTTATTCGGCATTTCTAGCAATCTCCCTGAGATTGGCTAGAAATTCCATATTGAGCCCATTTTCCACTGTGGGGCTATTTTCTTTGTATATTTCAGCCACATTTCTATTTTATACATGTTCAGCAGCTGCTTCACTCTTAGATACTGTGCAGTCATGGTCTTCCAGCATTTTGTGTAGTTGCAGCAACTCCACCATTTCATTGTCTATTCATTGGAGTATGGTTCTAGAGGTTTGAGAGGCTTGTCCCCTCAATTATTTCTTGTTTATTAATGCTGAAATCATAATATAATGTTGGCTATACCATTTCCCTCTTTTGATATATTCAGAATTGCAGAGTTTCAGATTCATGTTTGCATATTGTTGTAGCTCTCTCTTTGAGCTGTTTTATGATGTACCTAGGATGGGGAGGTCTGTTTAACCCTCCTACAACTATTTTTTTCAGCTCTCTTTCTGCATTTAGACTCCATATTACATGTATAAGAGGATCCCAGCACTATAGAGTGTTTTATTTGCATGTAATTCCTTATACAACGTTTCCACTGGAGGATATGCAGTAATTCCCGGCTTGGGGTTATTAACCTTCGACAATGTTCTATGGACACAGTCTATATAGGGCCAGGTAGCCTCTAGAGCTCATCCTCCTTTATGAACAGAGTCTGTACAGGGCCAGGTAGCCTCTGGAGCTCATCCTGCTTTATGAAGGTGACATATTCATAAAATGCCCCTACAGTCAATCTTTGTGTTAGTACAGTTGTTGATTGTTAATATTCCTGAAAAAGGAATATTATTTGCAGGGTTCATGAGTAGTTCCTGAAAAAGAACATTACACCCTGTAACACACTCTTATTCATTCATTTCCATGCATTTTTACATAGTTCTCCCTTATGTTTCCCTGGAACTGGCTAAAACTCAACACACATTGGTACTTGGAACATCTTGGTATGCTTCCCTAACACTCTAACATGCCTTGGAACTATCTATTATATCTTGTCACTCCCTCCTTGGAAAACCTGGAACACCATAGCATGCCCTATAAATCCCTGGCACGTACTAGCTCTTGGCACTTGGTGGCACTTCACAATTATTGGCATGTGTTTGGATGCCCTGGAATGCATTGGCATGGTTTAAGATAAAATATTTGAGATCAATAATCACAATTAAGAGAGAAGTAATAAAGGAAGATTTGGTACTTAAGACACACTAGAATTTGGCCCTTGGAATGTATTGGCACCAATGTTGGTATTCTTAGCATGCCCTCTTGAAAAGGTAAGGTCCTAAATTATTAACCCTCATATTTGTTCATTTATTTTCATTTTAACTTGGTGTTCCCTTTTGTCATCTGGCACTCCTTGACACGTGTTCACATACACCTAGCACATCTTGTCATGCTTTAACACATGGAATGTCTTGGCATGCATTGGAATGCCTTGGCACTATCTGGCACATGTTAGCACACCATGAAACTTATTAACATGCCATAGCATTCCCCAACATGCCTTGTCACTTCCCCCTTAGCACGCCTGACACTCGCTGACACTCCTCGACACACACTCTTATTCATTCATTTCCATTCATTTTGAATCGATGATTTATGTTTGATGGGGTACATTTATATAAAGAGTTGCTTTAAGAGAATAAAAAAATTATCGCACCATTACTGACCTAAGTAATTGTGATATTCTACTTGAATGACATTAGGAAAATACACAAGAGATTTTAAGAATGGAATTTTTAGAGTTGTTTTAATGGTGTGAGAATGGTAAGAAGTGAGTGGTCAATATTGTTATTTTCTTTCTCATTAAAGTTCTTATCCTTATGAGAGACTCATCTTGATAAAATGACACCCTCGTCATGCTTACCTTCCAACTCCTAATATTCTCAAAATAAATCCCAAGTTGCACAGTCAGGGAAGGCATGTTGGTCTATGGTGTGATGAGTGACTGGGTGAGAGTGTTAATGTACCACGAGAGGGACTAAACTATTTACTTTGTGTCCTTTATGGATGACATGATGTAGGTGTGTCATGGAACCACAGGGCCACTGGAAATATTGTGTAAGATATAGCCCAACATAATCAATGTCTTTAGAGAAATCTGTGGAGAGGGATCAAAATAAATTATATTGGTGAGTCCACAAAAAAATATTTACTAGAGAGTAACACCATGGTGATCAATGCCACACACAGAGTCTTTTGAGCTAGGCATTTGTTTTCTAAAAATTTGTTTGGAGTGTCACTAAATTGGTGGAATTCTCAAATTCATGACGTTGTAAATTATGTAGGTACATTGTTGCTTTTGTTATAGATGCTAAGGTTTGCAAGGAGAATATAGGGTTTGTAGGTATTAGGCGAAAAGAAGCATCAATTTCTAGCTCTTTGATATACTAAAGAGTATGGATTATATGAGTACTTGATATGGATTATATGACATTGAATCCACCTTGAGATGGACAATGGCCACCCATTTTCTTCTTTAAGCATGGCCACTCATTCTAGACTAGACAATGGCCACCCATTTTCTTCTTTAAGCATGGCCACTCATTCTAGACTGGACAATGGCCACTCGTTTTCTTCTTTAAGCATGAAACTTGAAATGCATCATGAATTGGATTTCTCTCTAGCAGATTCAAGGTGAAAGCATCTCAGATAATCTTCTTATGAATTTGATATAATCCATAGAACTTTGGTGCCAATTTATTCTTTCACTAAAAGAATCCATTGAGTTTGTTAAGGTCAATTTTGAGGAAGCATAAAATGTATTTTTCTAGGGGTTAAGCCATGTGTTGGATTCATATGTCCTAGAGGTTCATACATGATAAATAGGCTATTAATATATAAGAGGCATCTAGTAAAGCATGGAATGAGGGAAGTTTTCTGGTAGTCTTGGCATTTAAGCATAAAATTGATGTTAAATTGAGTATAAAAGAGTCCTCTAATGAAGTGTGTATTGAAAATTAGTCAATGGAAGGTGTTGGAGTTTCATTCCTAGCCTAGATAGTTCTAAAAAATAAAAATAAATTACATTTAATAAAGATTGTAGATTTGTACAACTTGGTTTGATCATGATTTGTAGTTTGCTTACACAGGTGGCATTTTATAACATGAAAAATAAATGTTTCATTCAAAATATTCATTGCTAACATAACCATTTCATCCCCCCAAATTAGGGTTTCCTCTCTCCTTTTCCTCAACACAATACAATCTCAAACCTTCATTCTAATAAAGACAAACAAATAGTGTGCATATTCTTAGTCTCTAGCTCTCCGTCTCGCTCCCTCGCTCCCTTCCTTTCTTTCCTTCTCCCTACCTCCCTCTTCATATCTCCCTCCACTTCTCCCTCTCTGCCCTCGATGGAAAAACCAAAATCCAAACCCAAATAATTGGATACCCAAATATTTATGGCTTTCCATACAACTACTAAACCCCTCAACCTTCTATTAGCATCCAAGGAAATGAAACTCCACCCCTTTAGTAGAGATTCTAGACAACTAACAATATAAACACCATATCTTGACAATTGTCACCAACGACTTGGAGGATGTTTTTTAGAGAGGAGTTGCACCATCTAGTTTTTCCTCACCACCCAAAACCTCCAATCCAGAATCCTTTTCTAACCTAATATGTCCTTGCCTCTAGATGGATAGTCCTACGTAGAAAATGGAAGCTCATAGTTTTTAGCAATGTGCCCATACCTATGGCCCTGCTTACACCTAAAAGGTGTTCCTTCATAATCCAATATTTGAATACACTTCACCCTAATCTTGATATCCATTCCTTCTATAAGGCCTTCTCTGAGGTCCATATTAACCAAAATATAGGTGTATGTCTAAATCCCCATATCTAAATATGTAGATTCACAGGCTAAATAAGATCCCAATGAGTTACATATATCTTTGAAAATTAGGGCATCCCAATAGTTAGGAGGGAGACTTGGAAGATGAACCTAGATTGGAGCCATATCTAGTCTCTCCTACTTTACATCGAAGAGGGGCATCTAGAAATTGAAAAAGATAGGAGATGAATCAATTTTCTAAACCATTTGTTGTACCTTCTAGGTGTCTGCTACATCTTTGAAGCACAAATGAATCCAACCTCAGGCTAACAAAAACACCTTTGGAGGAAATTTGAAAATAAGAAAGATTTCCTTTTCAGCCCACACTTTTAGGGTTGAGGACCTGAATTTTCAACCCCTTACTTGCCCCACTAAGGATTTTTGGGACATTTCCTCAGTCTTTTGAATGGTGATGTTGACTCCCAAAACTAGATAAAGGAGGACCATGTTATTCTCCTCGACACTACAATGGATTTTCCTCTTCCTTGATTTCTCAGACTCCTTTTGAATTGTAACTCCTTATTCCCAAGAGTGCTTCTCCTTGAAAACCCCAAGACCATTCATGATGTTAGTTTGACCTTATTCCTTCGCCGAGACAAGGCTCTCCTTCACTAGTTCGTCGGAGGAGGGCGAGGTTGATGGCACTTGAGATGAAATATATACGAGAAAACGATCTGGAGAGGCTTCTAAGAGTGGAAAACTCCCACTATCTTCAAAAAATTCTGAAAACCCTAAGGAAGTAGTAACACATTGTATGTCTTCGTCTAATATCTGGGACAATAGGGAAACTAAAATTAGAGCCAAAGACCCCAAGAAGAGTTCTTTAGCCCCTGAAAAATGTCCTAAAGCGCTGGGTAGCCAAAACTAAAGGACCTGAATAGTGCATGGCTAAAGCAGGGGTTAGGGCCTTCGAACTGCTAGATAGTTGCCTATTGAATTCTTAACTTTTCTTTCTAAAGATTTGGTAGATCCAGAAACCACGGTATGGTGACCTTCTAAGTTGACTTTGAAATTTGAATGGATAAAATCCTTGTGACTAGACCAAATTTGTTGAAAACCTCCCTCCTATAGTTCATAATCCACCAAATCCTCCTCCTCCAAGTGGGTCCAATAGTAAGGAATCGGCATCTCATCTAAAAAGAATATTTCACGAGTAGTTGTGTGTCTTCAAAGGGTTTATCATGGCGACCATCTCTGTACAAAATATATATCATGAGATAAAAACTCATGGTTACCATTTAATCTTATTTTGCATTTTAACAAGGATACGAGAGCCTGACATTGTCCAGAGCTTGTTCACTCTTTGTCAAATCTACGCCCTACTCTAGCCTGAAACTCCACGACGCTTTCTCTGCTTGCAATTTTTCTGTGGGCCTCTAGGTTTCTCCAATGTTGAATTCTTATCATATGGTAAAGATGTTGTAATTTCCTCTTTAAAATTTTAGGTCCGTCAAAATAAAATAAAAATTAAAAACATAAAATTAATAATTAAACCAATCTAGATCTATCTTAACTCTAAATCTACCAAGGGCCGAGAAAGAGGAATCAAATCTCTTAAAGTGAAAACCTCTTTAGATTTGATCCATCTAGACACTTGATAGATTCGAAATTAAGATGAATCTAGATTAATCATATACAATAAAAAAAATAAAAAACATAAAAATATAAAGTAATTCACAAACTCAACATAGTTTCCAACTTTCTTTTGAAAAATATTAAATAATATTTACAATATTTGAATAAATTTTAAGAAATTAAAATATTTATCATATATATATATATATATATATATAATGAAATTTTTTGACCCTTCCCTTTAAAATGCTTTGACTCGTAGGAAAATCCTTTTCCCTTTCCATTTAAATTTTAAGAGGGTATTGTCATGGAGGATTGGCGGGCAAATCATTTTCCCACTCCATTTAAATTTTAAGAGGGTATTGCCATGGAGGATTTGTGGGGAAACAATCCCACTCTCAATATTGGCTGCACCCTGTTGCAAGACAAAATGCAAACACTGTAATTCTAATCACATGCCTTATCACGCTGCTTTTCTCAAATCATTTCTACTACAAATATTTCATTCCTCTACCAGATTCGAACTCTAATTCATCCTTCAATCACGTGGAATGTTCGTCGAACATTTTCCTGGGAATTATCATAGCGTTCAGGAAGCCAAAAAGCTTTTAACATGCTGTTGAAATTAAGTTGGAGACGGAGGTTCCATGGCAAGTCTTTGACTCTCCCTTAGAATGTGGAGCGGAGAAATATTTGCAGAGGAAAGCTACAGCCCTTGCGAATCAATCTTGCAACTAATATTGGCAGATTTCAGGTATTCAGATACCGTAATATTTAAGATAATCATATATCTAGGCAGTGCATTTTATGTAAAAATAAGAAGCCCAAACTGATTTTTTCTGCTAATGGCAATCTCGGATGTTGTTCACAAGATTCAGCAAGAGGTGTTAATCGATAAATCTGCTCTGAAATTCAAGAAAGGTCATGGATAACCCAATTTAGAATCAATGCCAGTCACCTTTGGAGGAAATCTGGATGTCGAAGAAAGGAAAAGGGATTTTAGTTATTATGAAGCAATGGAATTGCCCTGCTGTTTTTTCAATCACCCAGTAGAGGAACATAGTTATTCTGAAAATATTAGATATCCCATTAAATATTATTCCATTAAATCTTGCTATAAACTATATATATTGACTATCGATGGATTGATCCACCAGGTGCAGGTTTGCAATTAGCCATGCCAAAGGAATCAATTTTTCCATAAACCACTGCTGCTGGCGCGGGTGGCTTCGGCCTTGGCTCTTCATCACCTCTCGGCTTTCGATCTATCTGTTTGTCTATGTGGAAGGTGGGATGGTTCATAAAAATTATATCCTTTCAGCGATCCGTCTGCCTCTGTTGATGGTGGGTTCCTGCCTGTCATGGAGAAACTCCCTTAAATGGCATTCTTACTAAAGATCTGGTCCACCAAAATGGAGGTTTGAAATTAAATAACCTATAAAACTCTGTTTACTTGTTTGATAAAGGATACGACCACATTTCTGTTGTAAATAAACCTAATCTGATTAGGTAGGCATTAGCAAATTTTGCAATAAAAATTACCCCACAAACCTGCCTGTGATGGATTGCAATCTCTCAACTTCCAGAAATTTTTTTGCCTTAATTTTAGTGGAGACATTGAAACCCTGTACCGGGATGATCGAAAAAGACGAGTCGGGATAGTAGAGTAGGGGGGCTAAAAATCTTCGTGTCACCAGGATTTTCACCAGTTCAAATTTGGTTCTCGGGAGGATTTCAATATCTCTGTACCCATATCTCATGTACCCTATGTTGATGATGTGTTCGTCCTTTATGATGTTACAGTATATTTTTTTTGAGAAATTATTATTTATGATGGTGTGTTCATCCTTTATGATGATGATGTGTTCATCCTTTATGTTGATGATGTGATATGGGTTATGATGTTACAGGATATTCTGGCCTAGAAAGAGGTGATGCAGTAAGCAGCATGGTGTATGAAGCAAGTCAAAGACTCAAAGATCCTGTCCATGGTTGTGCATGAGTAATTAATATCTTCGAAAAATAGTGGGCCGTGGCAGAGTTGCAATTCCAATTGGATTCCACCCAAGAACAACTTGTTAACATTAGTATGCAAAATGCTAATCTGTTAAACCTGGTTACAAACTATCATGAAACTTTGGTGCCACAATTTTACGACGCCTTACTGTAGGAGAGTGAAGAAACTTGCACAGTCCTGAATGCTTTAGATGATGGCATTGATCCTATGCAGGTATGGTTGCCAGTCTAGGCATAAACACAAGAAATATTATGATGTTTTTCACTGTTCCTTCTTTTATTCTACCTTGTTAGTGTGTCATGTAGTTAAAACCTATACGTCTTCCCTTCAATATAATTATATTTCATGTATCGCTTTAAATCTATGAAAATATTTATTGCAAAACATGAAATGAATTGCATATTCAGTCTACCCCTTACAATTTTAAGAAGGTTCAATAGAAACACTGAGTTTCTACTCCATTTTTTATAAACAAATCCAAAGCGAAGAGTAACAACTACTGGTCGATAGGCAACTGTGGCATCCAATGGCAGAATTCAAACCTTTGGGAGGTCGCATAAGCAGCATAATTTCTCTAATTCTATTCACCAAACACATAATTTCTACCGAATAGTAGCGCGAAACTAGACCTCAAATAATAGTGATAGGCTAAAGCAGTAAGAAATAACCGCTAGATAAGCGTTTATTGAATTATTAACTTTTCTTTCTAAAGATATGGTAGATCCAGAAACCATGGCATGGTGACCTTCTAAGTTGACTTTGAAATGTGAATGGATAAAATCCTTGTGACTAGACCAAATTTGTTGAAAACCCCCCTCCTCTAGTTCATAATCCACCAAATCCTCCTCCTCCATGTGGGTCCAATAGTAAGAAATCGACATCTCATCTAAAAAGAATATTTGACGAGTAGTTGTGTGTCTTCAAAGGGTTTATCATGGTGACCATCTCTGTACAAAATATATATCATGTGATAAAAACTCATGGTTACCATTTAATCTTATTTTGCATTTTAACAAGGATACGAGAGCCTGAAATTGTCAAGAGCTTGTTCACTCTTTCTCAAATCTACGCCCTACTCTAGCCTGAAACTCCACGACCCTTTCTCTGCTTGTAGTTTTTCTGTGGGCCTCTAAGGTTCTCCAATGTTGAATTCTTCTCCTACGGTAAATATGTTGTAATTTCCTCTTTAACATTTTAGGTCCGTCAAAATAAAATAAAAATTAAAAACATAAAATTAATAATTAAACCAATCTAGATCTATCTTAACTCTAAATCTACCAAGCGCCGAGAAAGAGGAATCAAGTCTCTAAAGTGCAAACCTCTTAAGATTTGATCCATCTAGACACTTATAGATTTGAAATTAAGATGAATCTAGATTAATCATATACAATGAAGAAAATAAAAAACATAAAAAGATAAAGTAATTCACAAACTCAACATAGTTTCCAACTTTCTTTTGAAAAATACTAAATAATATTTACAATATTTGAATAACTTCTAAGAAATTAAAATATTATACATATATAATATGAAAGTTTTCGACCCTTCCCATTAAAATGCTTTGACTCATAGGAAAATCATTTTCCCACTCCATTTAAATTTTAAGAGGGTATCGTCATGAAGGATTGGCGGGCAAACAATCCCACTCTCAATATTGGCTACACCCTGCTACAAGACAAAATGCAAACACTGTAATTCTAATCACATGCCTTATCACACTGCTTTCCTCAAATCATTTCTACTACAAATATTTCATTCCTCTACTAGATTCGAACTCTAATTCATCCTTCAATCACGTGGAATGTTCGCCGAACATTTTCCTAGGAATTATCACAGCGTTCAGGAGGCCAAAAAGCTTTGAACATGCTGTTGATATTAAGCTGGAGACAGAGTTTCCATGGCAAGTCTTTGACTCTCCCTTAGAATGTGGAGCGATGAAATATTTGTAGAGGAAAGCTACAGCCCTTGTGAATCAATCTTGCAACTTATATTGGCAGATTTCAGGTATTCCGATACCCTAATATTTAAGATAATCATATGTCTAAGTAGTGCATTTTATGCAAAAATAAGAAGCCCAAACTAAGTTTTTTTGTTAATGGCAATCTCGGATGTTGTTCACAAGATTCAGCAAGAGGTGTTAATCGATAAATCTACTCTGAAATTCAAGAAATGTCGTGGATAACCCAATTTAGAATCAATGCCGGTCACCTTTGGAGGAAATCTGGATGTCAAAGAAAGGAAAAGGGATTTTAGCTATTATGAAGCAATGGAATTGCCCTGCTGTTTTTTCAATCACCCAGCAGAGGAACATATTTATTATGAAAATATTAGATATCCCATTAAATATTATTCCATTAAATGTTGCTATAAACTATATATATTGACTACCGATGGATTGATCCACCAGGCACAGGTTTGCAATTAGCCATGCCAAAGGAATCAATTTTTCCATAAACCACTGCTGCTGGCACGGGTGGCTTCGGCCTCGGCTCTTTGTAATCTCCCGGCTGTTGATCTATCTATTTGTCTATGTGGAAGGTGGGATGGTTCGTAAAAATTATATCCTTTCAGCGATCCGTCTGCCTCTGTTGATGGTGGATTCCTGCCTCTCATGGAGAAACTCCCTTAAATGACATTCTTACTAAAGATCTGGTCCACCAAAATGGAGGTTTGAAATTCAATAACCTATAACACTCTGTTTACCTGTTTGATAAAGGATACGACCACATTTCTGTTGTAAATAAACCTAATCTGATTAGGTAGGCATTAGCAGATTTTGCAATAAAAATTACCCCACAAACCTGCCTGTGATGGATTGCAATCTCTCAACTTCCAGAAATTTTTTTGCCTTAATTTTAGTGGAGACATTGAAACCATGTACTGGGATGATCGAAAAAGACGAGTCGGGATAGTAGAGTAGGGGGGCTGAAAATCTTCGTGTCACCAGGATTTTCACCAGTTCAAATTTGGTTCCCGGGAGGATTTCAATATCTCTGTACCCATATCTCATGTACCCTATGTTGATGATGTGTTCGTCCTTTATGATGTTACAATATATTTTTTTTGAGAAATTATTATTTATGATGGTGTGTTCTTCCTTTATGATGATGATGTGTTCATCCTTTATGTTGATGATGTGATATGGGTTATGATGTTACAGGATATTCTGGCCCAGAAAGAGTTGATGCAGTAAGCAGCATGGTGTATGAAGCAAGTCAAAGACTCAAAGATCCTGTCCATGGTTGTGCATGAGTAATTAATATCTTTGAAAAAAAGTGGGCCGTGGCAGAGTTGCAATTCCAATTGGATTCCACCCAAGAACAACTTGTTAACATTAGTACGCAACATGCTAATCTGTTAAACCTGGTTACAAACTATCATGAAACTTTGGTGCCACAATTTTACGACGCCTTACTACAGGAGAGTGAAGAAACTTGCACAGTCCTGAATGCTTTAGATGATGGCATTGATCCTATGCAGGTATGGTTGCCAGTCTAGGCATAAACACAAGAAATCTTATGATGTTTTTCATTGTTCCTTCTTTTATTCTACCTTGTTAGTGTGTCATGTAGTTAAAACCTATACGTCTTCCCTTCAATATAATTATATTTCATGTATCGCTTTAAATCTATGAAAATATTTATTGCAAAACATGAAATGAATTGCATATTCAGTCTACCCCTTACAATTTTAAGAAGGTTCAATAGAAACACTGAGTTTCTACTCCATTTTTTATAAACAAATCCAAAGCGAAGAGTAACAACTACTGGTCGATAGGTAACTGTGGCATCCAATGGCAGACTTCAAACCTTTGGGAGGTCACATAAGCAGCATAATTTCTCTACTTCTATTCACCAAACACATAATTTCTCTACTGAATAAGCAGCATAATCGAAATAGAGATAAAGAGTTAGTCACACACAATTACACAATATTTTTCTAGGGAACCCAACAGGGAAAAGCCTCTACTTTGCTGTGGAATTTTATCAACAGAAATTTTAGAAATTGATCTCTTTACAGGTCAACACTACTTCACTAGAGAACAAGCTTGTTCTCATTGCTAACACTTATATCAGTATTATTTCACCAAAGCTATAAGTTCCAG